>SCLH01001778.1:4469-27190 GCA_004367855.1 Oikopleura vanhoeffeni
CCTGACTTCTTTAAAACTAGAATTTTTAATCTGTTAGAGTTACCCCGAGCAATCACTCGTTAGAGTTACCTTTTATATGTTAGAGTTACCTTTTTTTCAATAGTTCAGGGGTAACTTCAACAGAGTAACTACTGTATATGATATAGACTATATCCATAGTATTTTTTCAAATATTTTAAGGGGGTGGCCAACCCTATCCCAAAGAACGCATATTATAGGCTTGGTAAACAAATTTCATAATATTCATTGAAATGAATATTTTTTTTTGAAAATGACATTTTTACTGGAAGTGGAATATTACTTGATAATTCTTTTTTTGTACAAAAAATAAAATTTTCTTGAAATTTGTATTTTCATGACAGACTCATTGACGTTCATTGACAGTTCGTAAAAATATTTAAACCCGAATATCTGTTCTGCGATAATAACAAAATAATTCTGGATAAATTATCGGACCACGGTTATTCAAAATTCAGTATTTGAAGAAACAGGGATAAAAAAATAACCTTTAAGACATTATTATGACAAAGTGTGTTACTTATGATGATCTTCTTCGATTCAGATCAATTATCGGATATAAAAACTTCCAGCATTTAGTTTGACCGACCACCATGGTGCATGATAATTTAAAATTCAATAATTGATTTTATCTGATGTCAAAAAGATTAATTAGTACATTTTTATTACAATTAAGCGCGCCAAAAGTATTGCAATTTATAAAGTTTTAATTTGTTGCTGATTCCTATGGTAGTTTTGTTTATAAAGGGTGCCACCCTTCTCATGGCGATTACGGGAAAATCGTACATGATACCGAGAAATGTTTTTTTGCATTCAACTGCCAACCAATATGTTAATTCGATTTGACATTTGGTTCACCGGATATAAACCGGAACGTAATTTTTTGGTAGGTTCGAATATTTCCAAAAAAAATTTTCCTAAAATCAGCCGGAAAGTTAAATTTTTTGTTTTTTCATTCTTATATCACGATTGTCTACACCTTTACTGCTTGCAAGTGATTCATCAAAAAATTTTTTCCTCACATTTTATACTGAAAATGGCTATATCTATTACGGCACTTGCTGGGGCTTTTAGGCCACTTTTTCAGCCAACATTTGTATTTAATTCGGCTTTTGAAAACGACTCATCCGATTGAGTTCTTAGATAGCTCAAACTGAGCACAAATATTTAGAAAAAAATAAATGACAAAAAAATGGTCCGATTCGAAGTCATTTTTTTTTATTTTATTATTTACTAGATATTTGTGCTCAGTTTGAGCTATCTAAAAACTTAATCAGATTAGTCGTTTTAAAAGGCCGAATTATATAACAATTTTGGCTAAAAAAGTAGCCTAAAAGCCCCAGCAAGTACCGTAATTGATATCCGGTTCCCAGTAAACCGGTACTGCAAAAAACCGTTTCTAGATATCATCTATGGTTTTCCCGTAATCGTCATGAGAAGGGTGGCACCCTTTAAAAAAAACTACATATGAAAGATTTACATTCATTAAAAATAGATTTTTTCAAGTATCCGATGACCAGTATTTGAGTTTTTAATTTTACCTTGACTATTGGAAAGTTACTCTTGACGTTTAAATGCCAAATAGCAGGCAAATGAAACGAATCAGCTAGTATTGATGTCATATCGCATCATTTCTACGCTATAAGCAGACAAAGCGACCTTTCATTTCCTTTAGCAATTTCAACTTCGCTCTAGAAAATACATGTAATAGTTTAGCTGGATAACGAGGCAGGATTGTAGCAAGAAGAAAATTTCAGCAGACAGTGAAAACAAATGTAAAGGATTGGTTTATAAGCGTAGAATGCATTGAATTTTATGTAAAGTAATTTTCTTCGGAGACCACACCAGATATCAAAAAACGGTTTTTAGCTATGTGTAGCCAAGTAAATTTTTGGCGACCGAAACTTTTCGTTTTTTCCTGGTCAATCGGAAAATGATGTTCTAAACCGGAAGTCCATAGGTTTGAATCTCAGTCAGCTCTTTTTTTTTGTTTATTTCAATCGATATGTATGTTTTCTTGATAATAATCGGTTGATAAGTGATTAGCACAAACGTGCAAAGAACAACATTTTGAATTAATTTATTTATGAAAAAAATATTTTTCGAAAATTCTCCTTATTTGCCTCGGAAAACCGGTGATTTCAAAGGTTGATTACCAGCCAACCGGTTGAAGGAGAGAAAAACAAAAAGTTTTGGTTGCCACAAATTTACTGAGCTACACATAGCAAAAAACCGTTTGTTGATATCTGGGATGATCTTCGAGGAAAATGACTAAATACCGTGGGCCATGTTAAAAAAAACTACCTGACTATAATTATAATATGTGTTTCGCGATGACTAATTATTTTAATTGGAAACGAAGGAAAATTTCGAAATAATGCTTTTAAATTAAAACTACAAAAATAAATTAATTTATAAGCACTTTTAAATATACAAAAAGTGCTTGTAAAATTTTGTTTTTAGATACATCGAGTAAACTCGGGGACGAGCCCGGCTGTCCGAAAGGAAATGCAATAATATTTGCAATAAAATGCGTTGGAAGATTATCTCGCTTCAAATCCCACAGCCTCACAAATAAAAATTCATCCATTAAACTTTTGAATAAACGTTGTATTTACTGACATGCTTTTTATGAACATGACTAAATAAATTAAAAAATAAGCGTGTCCCTCAGATTACTTCATTTTATAAGCATACTTTATAGGTTTTAATTTTTCAGACATTTTAAAGCGGTTACTAAATTAGTAACCGCTTTAAAATGTCTGAAAAATTAAAACCTATACTAATAATATTTTTTTCTAGTTTTTATTGAAAAGCATTATTTCGAAAGATAATCGTTATCATTAAAAACAATTCCTGTGGGTTTTGACCAAGCGGAATTGGAAATACCGTTTTGTCCGCTACATCTTTATGGTCATTGATAATGACCGTTTTGTCCGCTTAAATTAAGCTTTTTCAGAAAAATGCGTAGATTTTGCCAAAACCCCACAGTAGACCGAATTAGTAAAACGCCAAAAATTCATGTAAGATTTCAGAAAAAATGAGATTGATGCATCAGCAACACATGATATTGGGCAAAATTAAGATAAAAAATGCGATTAATTTTTTTAATTAAAATTTGATCATAAAACGACTATTTCCCCCGATAAAATTCGAATTTAAAATTAAGCAAATCTGGAATTTATTTTCTCATTCGAAAAAATACTGTAAAAACGCAAAATATGAGGGCGTAAACGGATATTAGCATTTTCCGAAAGCCTTTTTTTCTTACACATTGTATTTTTTAGAAAAATTAATAAAAAATGCCAGCTACAAACACAAGTTCAATTGCGTCAGGTTCATATTAATGGATAACTTAATTTTCCAAACCAAAACATTACCAAAATTAGTAGTAATAGACCCAACTACTATTTACAGAATCAGTATTTCTCTAAATATCTATTTTTCTGCATATTAACAATTCTACACGTCTCAGCCAATAAGCGCGCAGCATTTCTCAAGGCGGCGCCCCGATTGGCCCTAGCTCTTTCCTCCACGAGAATGCGTCATGTACGCGTGAGTAATTACCTCTTTTCGATTACCTCCTTCTCTCAAAATAAATTCACCTCGCTAAAACATACAGAAGAGTCTTCTCGACATCATGTCGAGAGTTTAAAAAAATATAAAATTATTTTTTTAATTTTTAGGGGGTCTGGCCTTGTGTTTTTGGCTGACCCCCGGTAGTAAAAAATGTTACGTTCTGCTTTGTACTGGTGTAATTAGCGCACTGAGCTACAAAGCATAGACAATCGAAATCGGACTCAAGTTAAAATTTCGGTTGTCCCCCGGGGGTTAAAAAGCCCCGGTTAAAAATGCTTTCTGAGCACTAATAAAATACATTTCATAATTGGAATAATCACTGATTTGTCCCGTTTAGCAAACAAAATAGAAGGTTGGAAAAGATTACCGTCTAATTAATTTATATTATTATTAAATTATATTTTAACAAGTTCTAGCTAAAAAAATTGGCAAAATACGGTTTAATTAACGTTTCGCTACATAAATATAAGCGACTAATTATAGTAAATTTCAAAATAGATATCAGATTTAGGGGAGATAGCATTTTAAACATATTAATTAATATAACCATGAAGCTAACCAGCCGGCTACTATACAGGTAGGTGAATTTAAAAATTATACCATAAAAATTTAAAAAAAAAATGTAACCTTGCAAACACTTTGACAAATATTATATCACTAACTTCTCTAATGAAAATGCACTTTCAGGGGGTCTTCATCGCCAAAACACACATTTGAAACAACGGCCGAAATTAAAAACGTTGATTCGTATAAAAGTTGGTAGGTCAAATGAAATAACAGTACTTCAATTTAAAAAAAAATCTAAATTTGTAATTGGCACGTCGTGTCTGACACGATTTTTTTCAAGATATCCATTATGATGCCAGGGTGTCTTCCATTTTTTTCTTCTGTTATTAAAGCAAAAAAAATAACGCACCCAGGCATAGTAGTGGATTTATCTAGAATTCGGGAACAGGGACTTTTTAATATATCAAGCTAAACTTTTAGTATGATTAACTAAAAATGCCCCCTACCCCGAATTTTATCTATGGAATACAAACTAAAGCACATCTTTAATCACGTAAGCTTGTTTTAAGTACACTTGGGCCAATAGTTTATATTTATTTATTAACAAGAAGAACTAACGTAATTGACCCGCTTACATTTCGGCTTTTGAAAATGACTCATCCGATTGTCTTCTTACATAGAGCAAGTCTATATTTTTGCTCCTACTCTTAGTTTTTGCTCACGCTATCCTCCGCCAAATTTAATCGTTTTGATTGGCGGAGGTTAGCTTGAGCAAAAACTAATATTGGGAGCAAAAATGTGACATGCTGTAGCTCAAAATGACACACATATTTATAAAAAATCTAAAATTACAAAGTTGTTCCAAATCGGACCATTTTTGACTTTTTTTTCAAAATCATTTGAAATTTATTATAAGGTTTTGAATAAAAAGTTCGAAAAATTGTCCGATTCGGACCAACTTTATTCGATTTTTCTCTGAATTTAAATGGTCAATTGGAGCTATCTAAGAATTTACTCGGATGAGTGGTTTCCTAAAGCGATGTGGACACCCACTTTACTACTGAGAGGCAATTTGGTTGTTAAAAAGATATACTGTACACCAACTACTCTCGCTTGAAAACGACCTTGTAATACAAAAAAATGGTTCCAAGCGAGAAAATTGAGTTCCAAGAGAGAACATTTCGTCTAAAATGCACCGAAAAGTGCGATTTCAACTAAGTTGGTAGCGGGGGTTGTGGGAAGGCTTTCAAAAAAGCCATCCCTTTGGCGATTTTCCATATTCCCCTATCTTCAAATTTTCCCTATATTTTGTTAAGAAAAGGGGGTAAAGTCATCCCTTTTGGAAGCCTGGTTGTGGGTGTAAAATCAAGCTAACTGCAAGCCATTTGAAATGGCTATAAGTTATAGACTATAACTTTGTTAATATTTCAGGAGTGATTACATTTGAATATGCATATCTAAATTCAAATTATGATGATAGGTGGATTAATTTTTTATCGTCATTTTCATGAGAGCAATTTTAAAATATATATTTCAAATAAAGTTTTTAGGATTGTGCAAACACCACGATGTATTGAAATGACGTTTTCTGATTATTTGTTTTTTATTTTAATCGGCTTAACAGTCATAAAATGTATTTTTACAACAATGGAGAATTTCTGTTTTTTTATTATTTTTCGAGAGCTTGACCGAAAATTAGAAAATTTCTTGCGTTCAACTGAAGTACAACCCCTGAAAATTGGATCACACTTGTATGCAACATGTGAAAGTTTTCCCTGCTGGCGAACAAAAATCAAGCACTTATAAACAAGCACCAAATTTCATTGACGGTCAACAATTTAACAACTCTTTTGTGTTCAATCGAACCGTGAAGAGTAGTCTGACCAAATATACATGTATTACTAATTATTTCGAAAAATTTGTCACGTAATAAATAAAAGCCACTTTGAATTGCTGGCATATTTCAAATATTTTGCCCCCACAGCCCTCTTAAGAAGATGTAAACTGTATTTTCCGTGGTTCCATACGTTCTCCTGCTGTTAATACGAATCAATTCGATGATATTTATATTTTTAAATTCCCAATCTTGGTATTGAAAATTAAGTTTCGACCGTTTTATCAGAAAATTTTCCCTCGTCTTTTGTTTTAAGGGGGTGGTCAACGCAAATCTGGACAAAAATGTGTAAGGAGCTTATTTTTTCTAGAACGTAACGTTCTGAACGTTCAAAACTTTATAATTTCTGTATTTGAAATCGATAGGTGGTATCTTTAGAGTCCTTACTACCCTCAAAAGTACTATTCTAGAAAGTAGTCTTTTTTGTTAGCAGTTTGATTTTGAGTTTTGAAGCTTAGTTTTCATCGCAGAAATATCATAAGTATATTTTCTGAAACTGCATTAAATTTCGTCAGATAGGATCTTTAAATTTAATTTTGAATAAAAATTGAAAACAAATATTATTTTTTTCGGACTAAAATTTAATTTTGACATGTGACAGTCACATTGTGACTACGAACTCTCTGGAGGTTAAACTAAGAAGTTTAATCAAAATTCAGTTACGTTATGAAAACCCATGATTTTAAGTCTAAAATAACCGTTTTTTCTAGATTTCAAGCGCTATGATTTTTTTTCGAAAATTCTTTGAGTCAAGTTTTGTGGTAGCTATTAATTCTATCATTCAAAAAAAATAAAGTCCATACCTTTTAAGGGGGTGGCATAAACCCGGAAGATTTATGTCAATATAAGTTATATTTCGTGAGTTATATTATATAAGTTATATTTCGTGAGTTATATTATATGTTTTCTGACCGCTGTTTGAAAAATAATAAACATTTTATTTTTTATTGACTTTTTTTAGAAAAATTATAAAAATTTTCCCCAAATCAAGTCCAAAATTTTTTATTGGTAATTTTTTGAACTGTCCATAAAAAATCAGGCAGAATCACATATTGAATGTTTCTGGTATCTATTAAATTGCCGTATGTCAACTATCGTCGCGCATTTATCATTTTGAACTGTTGATGAAATTTTTAACACTTGACTGTACACTCGATAATCGATTGAATCTTTTAAAATTTTATGGTTGCCAAACAATATCTAAATTGTGGGTGTAGTGGGCGTCATTTCTTTTGATAGTCAGGACATTTTTAATATCAAAACGCAATTAAGGTCAATTTTTATCTCAAAAAAGCTGTTTTTCTCATCTTTTTTTGCCAATTTTTACCCTTTTTCATGGAAAAAATACTTTGATATTGAGAAACTTAGAGTAATTAGATACTAATTTAGCGGAGTACACCCGAAAATAAATGAAATTTATTAATATATCGTCTTTAAAAACATTATTGAGCTCATTATCATAATTCGAAAGTAAAAGTGATCTTAAACCAGTTTATTCGCAGTTTTTAACCTTGGACATAAGTGAATTTTTTTATACTTTCGTTCATTTTTTAACTTTTTTATAAGCAAACCGAGGTAAAAAAATCCTAAAGCAGCTAATCAGTTTTCTACTGTGTTTTAGATCAAAAGATAAAGCGCCGTGAATATATTTATTTAGAAAAAGGCGTAAGGTTCTATATATTTCTTGGGTCAGACATCCTAGCGCCCTACACCACGTCAAGTGTTATTATCAGTCACAAAGGAATAAACTTTTTATACCTCTGGCCGGATTTAAACTTTGTAAATTATGCTTCCTATTCAAGTCTGACTTTATCTTGCTATCTGAGTGACTCATCAGAAGACCTCAATATTTAACCAAATATGCTAAAGAGATATCGTCCTTTAAAAAACAATTTATAGTCGGATTAAGTTTGGAATTGATGTACAGTGAAAAGTGTTTTTTTATTTTTAACTATACTTAGTTATGTTTAGAAAATAAAAATGTGAACGTTGTAAGAATGAACACTTTTATTGAAGAATAAGAAATAAAAATAAATAATTTACCACTTTCTTTTTCTTTCAAATATTGCTCTGAAAAAAAGGTACCAATCTGCAGGACCTTATTCCCCCATTTAAGAGGTGGCATCGATCCGGCAGATTGTACATTTTTTTCAGACCGATATAATGAAAGAAAACAATGTGAATTTTTTTTTTTTTTATTTTATCTTCAATAAAAGTGTCCATCTGCAAACGTTATATTTTTAATTTCTGAACATAACTAACTACCTGTAAAAATATTAAAAACCACTTTTCATTGGAACTCCATTTCCAACTTAACCCGACCATAGAAAATTTTTTGAAAGCACAAATTAATAAACTTCAGACATTGTCGGGTGCTAATGCGCTAACAGTCCTGTTTCTTTGTTGCGTATTAAAAAATTTCCTTGATATGAAATCTTTTTTTTCATGAAAAATGGTCAAAAAATGGCAAAAAGTAGAGAAAACCAACTTTTTTTTGAGATAAAAATTGATCTTCAATTGCGTTTTGATATTAAAAATGTTTCTTATTATCTAAAGAAATGGCGCCTATTACACCCACAATTTTATTTGGAATTTTTAACTAGTATAAAAATTTTAAAAATTTAGTGCTCAATGGCACTTATCGAGTGTACAGCCCGAGTGTTAAAATTTCATCGATAGTTCAGAAATGAAATCGCAGCAAACCAACTCATTTCATAGTTGACATACGGATATTTGATAGATACAAAAAAATTAAATATAATGATTCTACCTGATTTTTTTATCCGAGAATTCGGAAAACACAAATTGAAAATTTTGGACATGATTTGCGGAAAATTTTCATAATATTTCAATAAAATTCGACAAAAGATGAAAAATTTTTTTTATGATTCTTTCAAACGACTGTCAGAAAATATGTAGACATGCATGAAAAAAGTGAAAGTGCTATTTTTTTTGATTTTATTCACAGATATTTCCGAAAAAAAATAAGAAAAAATTTTTGCAAAAAAAATGCGGAAAATTTTCATAATGCTTTGAATTTTTTTTTAACTTTGACGAATCTCAAAATTAAAGTTTCGGACTCAAATCTTTCCTAAAATAGAAAAAATTATTTTTATGTAGATGCACATTTATTCTTGGTTCAGCTAACGATAATAGCACAGAAAAGTAAAACAGCTAATTAATTTCGTAAGTTAATTGACTCAAGTCTGCCGAGTCGATGCTACCCCCCCTTAAGGGGTATGCGTAGGGTCATACCGGGAGCACTATCTGCCAAACTAAAACCGTCAGCAAATAATCATAAACTTATAGGGTCCAACTCTTCTAAAAAAAAACGAATCCGACCATCAAAGTTTTAGAGCCACCTAGTTGGTCAGAAATTAGCATGAAAAACACCTTTTGGGCTTTGTAGAGCACTTTCAAGGTATACATTATTTTCTCAATAACTTTTTAATTAAATGGACGTGTCTAAGAAAAATTCAGCTATTTATAACAAAAAATTTTTTCGAAAATTTCGAAAAGTGTTTTGTCGAATTTTGAAAAAAAATTATAGTCATTTTGATGAAAAGCGTAGGCGGAAATGACGTTTTTAATAAAAAAATTGCAAGCTGCATTGGGTTTGCACCAAAATTTTTATGTTAATCGGTGCAGAATTTTCCCAACTATCGATTAAGCCGTTATAAACCAGTTGGTGGCCTTTGGTGGGTCACTCAAATCGAACATTTAAACTTTAAATTGCCATTTTACCCAAGAAAAATTATTCGAAATTTTTTTTCATTTCAGAAATTTTTCTCCGAAAAAATCTCTCGCTCCGAGTTTTACTTTCATGTGTTGATAAATTATTAGTTTAAAGACGATTTTATACCCTCGGGTATGACCCTAGGTATCGCGACTCTGATTAATAAAGGCCTTAGAGGCATTAAAGATGCTCTAAATTGATACGAGGGTGATACATTAGTGTACTAAAGAACCCAATCATCAAAATTTTTTTTCGAAATTTTTCGCATTTTTTTTCGATTTTTTAAGCTATTTTTTTGAAAGATGAAGTTAAAAAATAACGTTTGCTCAAATTTGAACACTAAAACTTCAAAATATCAGCTTGACTTAAAGCCAATTTTCTCATCAGTGTTTCACTACTTTCTTTGAGCCTACTTTCGAAAAAATCGAGCAGCATTTTTTTTCGAATTTTTTTTGGAAAATGACCAAAAAAATAATATTTCGAGTTGAAGCTGGAAATTGCAAAAAAGCCCGAAGGTGGTCCTCACAATTGTTCTTAGGAAGACTTGATAACAAATTTGAGCCATTTTGCAAATATATCCTAGGAGGAGATAGATTTTGAAGTCTGAAATTGTGAAAAATCGTCAGTTATTTGCGCGTTCTAGAATGTTCCGTTGCCGGATCAAAAAACGTCGACGATCAAAGATTGACATACTACCGTTACGTGATCTGTGCAAAATTGTGAGCTCAATGAAATACCGTCTGGGAGGAGATAGTTTTGAGTTCGGAAACAAGCCCTTGTTATCGAAATAACTGTACCTATTGGTCTGTACGGTCAAAAAAACAATTTGTGATGTACTTTTTTGCAAGATTTTAGGATAGACTACAAATTGCATTTTTTCGGTTGTTCCTCATGAACTGTTAGTTTTCAGTATAATTTCACCGAGAGATGTCAAATCAGAGTCGCATACCCCCTTAAACTCAGGGCTCCGCTACACTTTTAATTTTTCAAAGAAAAAATTTTCAAACGTCATTTCCGGCGGAATTGACTATCATTGCGATCAACTTTGACGCTGACTCGACGCCTATTGACTCAAATATTTTATATTTGGTGGTTTCATATTTTTCTTGTTCCTACATTCACCGTGAAACCGACTACAAAACTACTTTTTTGGCCAATTTTGCGTTGACCACCCCCTTAAGGGGGTTCTGTAGGCTGGAAAGGCTTTTTCGAAGGCTCATAACTTTTTATTCTTTCATTAAAATCTTAAAAAAATTTCAGGAATAGTAGTTCGTAATCTCTGGAACACATTTTACTTCTGACTTTTTCCATAGCATGTTCGACCAACCGGTAAATTGAGTTAACCGCGAGCAATTTTTTTTTTGAAAGTCCTATTTTTCGCCTTATTTCAAAACAACGTTATTTTCGGAATGTAACAAGCCCAAGGGGTGATGAGCAAAATTTTGCAAGTTTTTTTTCGAATTTGGCTGTAAATCGACAAAAAAGTGCGCGAAATCGACAATTTTGAATATGAAAGTGAGAACTAGACAATCTAAATGCCACTAAAAGATTCCTTGGGTACGGTTTGCTGAAAACGATATTAGCAACTATGGTCTGATTTTAACACAGAAACGGTCTAAGAGATAAAAAATAATTTCGATGAAAAAGGTTTAATTTATTTCTAGAATCCGCTGTGTTCAAATCAGACCATAGTTGCTATATTCGTTTCCAAGCAGAAACCGTACCCAAGGAATCTTTTAGTGGGCTTTAGATTGTCTTAATTCTCACTTTCATATTCAAAATTGTGATTTCGCGAACTTTCTTGTCATTTACAGCCAAATTCGAAAAAGAACTTGCAAATTTTTGCTCACCACCTTGGGCTTGTTACATTCCGAAATGACGTTCGTTCTGAAAATAAAGCGAAAAAATGGACTTTTCAAAAAAAAATTCTGCTCGCGCGTTAACTCAATTTACCGGTTTGGTATCGGAACATGATGAAAAGTCAGAGTAAAATCGTGTTTTAGAGATTACCGATCTACTATTCCTGCAGATTTTTATAGAATTTTTACATGAAGGAACAGTTAATGAGCCTTCGAAAAAGCCTTACCAGCCTACAGAACCCCCTTAAGGGCCTCGGTGCCATTTGACAGATTTGCAATGCATTATTTGGATGCAATTTTTTGTTTTATGCAGTTAAAACAGCACTGGAACCAGATAATAATCTTCAAATATACTAATAAGGCTAACTTTCGGAGAGGGATGTTTTGACAATATTTATTTTGACACCCGGCATGCCTTATTAGTATATTTGTAGATTATTATCTGGTTCCAGTGCTGTTTTAACTGCATAAAACAAAAATTGCCGCGGTACCACCTGGTGGCAGGGGTCGGAAATACCTGTCCTTGTCCTCCTGTCCTGTCCTGAATTTTAGGACAGGACAAGGACAGAAAATATTGAAACCTGTCGTAATTTACTACTTTCGAGTCATTCCGAGAAACTTACTTGGAAAATAGTCAAAATATGTCAAAAATACCCATTTTTAAGTTCAAATTGACTTCGACCGGTGAGATCGGTCTCGAATTGACTGAAAATTGGCATGATGCACAATACGAACCAGTTTGTTCATAAAAAAGGTGTTCAAAATACATCGTTTACTACCGATTTGAAATAAACTAAAATTTTTTTGTGATGAAAAACCGTAAGAAAATATATTTTTTAGAAATTTTTTTCAGCTAAAAACCTTAACTCGGGTACGACCGCAGTTAAAAATGGCCCAGCAATTATGTTGTGTCTGGGATTGCGAAAATTCTGTAGTCAATCAATTGTGGCGATCAAAAATTTTTTCTTTATTTTGATTATAAATGCATCCAATTGCAGTTCAAAAAAAACAGCGTTAAACCAAGAAAAAAGTACTAAAGAAAAGTTTTTTTTCGTATTCTATTGCATACATAAAAAAGATCTCGTAATTTTGTTTTCTCTGTTATCTATTTCCAAAAAAGTTTTTATCAAAAATTGTCTAGTACGTCTAAGTTTATGTTCTTGCATTTGAAAAGGAAATTTCCCGATCATCTGATTGGGTAGTAATCATATTTATTGTGCGTAGGCGAATTTTTAAAAGATTGTTTTTAGCATACAAATGAGCTGAAATTAATATATTTGAAACCGTAGTCAAACATTTAGTATGAATAAAACCAAAAGTATTTATTTTGATGAATTTAAATTTTGATAAATTAAAATTAAGCTTANAGAAAAAATGACAGAATTTTTGTTATCAGGAGGCAATTTTAGATACTGAGATTGTCTAAGCAAGTTTCATCTTTATATTTACACGACTTTTGAAGCATATCATAATTCTCATTTATACAGTCACGTGATCGTTTTTCGACTATACCGTAATAAGAAAAAAGTCTTCGATTTTTTGTAGAGTAGCCTCACATATGTTTTGGACTGATTTGAGATTTTTTTGCAAAAAAAAATACTGTAATTAAGTACTGTAATTCCACAAAAAAAAACGCTCAAAAAATTCTCCGCAAAAAAGTTTAGCGTTCACTTGGTCGACCATGATCCCATTATGTATAAGGGTCGAAAAAAACGTTTAAAGTCGATCAGGCCCTGCAGGGCCTGACGGGCGGCTGAGAGTTAAAATTTCTCTAATGAGTAATACCGTTTTACCCATACTTGGCTTTTCCCGGACACTTGAACATTAGGCGGCTCAAAAGAAAAAAATCTTTTATATTTTTCGAAGATTATTTTTTCAAATTCTATGCAAAAAATATTCGGACAACCTAACGCGGCTGTGTAGAGCCGTACGCGCGGCTAAGTAATCTCAGGATGCAGACCGACCCGAGTTAAAAACTTTTATCCAAGAAATATTCCTACTTCCTATCTTTGAATATACTAATAACGAGTGATTGCGACCAGGGGAGATGATTTAAGTTCAATCAATTACGGTAACTGGGTCTGTTTAATAAAACTATGGTATTTGGGGTAAAACAGACAGTAGTAGGCACGTCGTCGGGTAAAGTAAAAGTCTTCTGATAAAACTCACGAGTTCTCCATTTATCACCTACTCTTTGATTGGCCAATTGGCTCAAACCGCTCTGAGAGCACCAATGAGCTCACTGGGAACTGCTCACACTGCGTAGGTTAATTTAAACTTGGACGTAAAATGGGCCCATTCGTCTCCACAAAAGGTCCGAGCTGGCCTGAGTTACTCAAATAAAAAAATGGCCGAATAATTCTACTATGGATCCCAAACAGTGGTCGTCGTATTAAAGAGACGGCGAAGAAGAGAAAAGGGTTCGGAAGTAGATGATAAGAGGGTCTCCGAAGCAAATGTAAGTTGCGAAATGGAGGAGTGGAAAAATTTAAAAAGTGCACTGCACATGTCATTTTTTAGTTTCCATTAATGCTAAAATCCCGAAAAAATTAGACGTCTTATTGCGAAATTTCTTAAAATTTTTAATATTCAAGGGTATAAAATTTATACTATACATGTAAATGTTGATTTAGCATACAATTGACGAAAGGTTGACTCGGAAAATTGTCAAGAAACATAATTATGAAAATTGGGTCCGAAGGATTTGTGAAGAATTTAATCAACTTTCATGTTAAGCATTTTAGGGTATAATTTTAAGAATCGTAGCTCTTAAACGGTATTAACCGATACACAGTGCAAATTGTGACGTTATTTCAAGATAACGCTGTCTGAGGTCAGGTAAAACAATCCACGTTGAGCATTTTTAGAACATCATAGCATGTATAATATGTAAAATTTGGATAGAAATTAGTTTTTTTCAAAAATTTGAATAGAAATTCGTTCTTTAAATTTTGAATTTCTAGCCTAATTTTGATTGGCGTAAATTCAACCCAATCAAAATCGATCATATTAGCTAAGTACTGTATTTGCTTTGCTGGTTGTGAGTATACGTTAATATATATTTATTATTATGTTTTGTCTTTTTTCATCATTGAAAAACCGGAAAAATGAACGTGCCCAAAAGTTCACGTTTTTAACATCACGTAATTAACTCGTAATTTCCTTTCTCATTTCCTTCCCATAGCCAAATTAAGAGTACAAATATGTATAATTATAAATTTTAGCAAAAAGTCAACGAAACTTGACTAGGAAAACTTCGTTTTAAATTCTTTACAATACAGTTGACCTGACAGTCAACTTGACCATAATAAGTGGTTCCAGCGGTAAATCACCCTTTCATCTGAGAAGCAGATGTTGGACAAAAAATTTAGAAAATGATCGCTTTTAATCAGAGAATAACATCTGAATTTTGTAGAAAATTTATTATTTTTTTGTTTTATAAAAAATTTGAAATTCAGTTTGACTATTTGATTTTTTCTATTTTCATTGAGACTAATTTTTTGTTCTTGCATTTTTGTTTTTATTCAAAAAATTTGCCAATTTGCGCCAAAAATTAACCAAACATAGATTTTTACCGAGCTTCACCAACCTATTTTTTTATTAAATGAATCAGCTATATCTATTATCAAGGCCCTAATGACATTTTGTAAGCTCTGAAAATAAAAAATGCTGGAAAGAGGCGATATTTTGATTTTAGAAAGGATGAGAGGAAGTTTCAACATCACTTATTGTATAGACAGACTGACAGTACATAGAAACGACTTTAGCTTTTTACGCAAGCCGATATTATAAAAAATACATTCTCTTTTAATATATGAGAATTTCATAGAGTGTCCATAATGTCCTTGTGGCCTTGATAATAGATTCACATGCCGGGACATTTAAAATAGGCAAAAACTTTTTTGCCGACCCTTCATTTTAACAATTCTTAAAAACTAAATGCTAAACTTCAACCAATCCAAGTTTTCGAAGTAAATTGATTTTTCGGAAAATGTGAATTTTTTAATTTTTACGCCTGAAAATTGGCATTTTAATTAGAAGTTTTGGAAAAACAAGAATGTTTCCAAGAGTTATTTTACCTCACGAATTCATTTCCTTGGTCGATAGTAACTTTCAAGTAAATTTTTTTTCGACCAATCATGAAGTGACAAAATTTTTGTTCTAAAAATTATTATTAAATAGTCTCCTAAAAATTTGCTACATGATGGCTTCCCCTGAATTTGTTTATTATTGGCCTTTCCCGGAACTGCTTCAGACCGCGGCCAGCCTAACATGCCCCCATCAGATAATAAACGTCAGCTGTTTTAATAGTTGCTAGTATAGTTCACCCAAATTCCGACCTTTTGGCAATATTGCGTAATAGGCTATCTCAGAAGATAATTTTACATCATGTGAGCTTGTCTTCAGACAAATAATCGCATGGGGTTTTCAAGGACTTTGATAGTATTGAAACATAAATTGAAACGTTAGAGTTTTTTTTAGACGAAATAAATTAAGTCACAAGTGAGAAAGAATAATCAGAGCAAATATATTAGATATCTATAAAAGTCGAATATCCAAGTTCTGCTCAATTACTCGGCTTTTTGATCTGTTAGAGCTGTTGGTTATAAATATCTTTTAAAATAGGTTAGTGAGATATGATTGAACATTTTTATTACAAAGGCAACTAATAAATCTTTAGAATTAATTTTCTTTCAGAGGCGTAGCTAATAAGTCTTGAGACTCAAAACTTGAGTTGACCGTCATGAGACTTGGTCGATACTCCCACTTTTGGTATAGATTTATCAGGCCCTTAGGCAAGCTAACTATTGCAAGAAAAATATTGGAATAATTAATTTGACCTAAGAATTACTACATAATGATTGGTATAAAATCAAAGACAGTGTAAAATTAAAAAGTCCAAACAACTTTGGCATTATAAATTTTCCTTTGATTTAATAATAATCTTTAATGATAATCTTTGTACACTGTACAGGGTGTCACATTTTTGCTCCCGTTCTTGATTTTTGCACAATTTACTATGCGCGAATCAAAACGCTAAAATTTGGGAAGCACCAACGTGTTTGCCAAATTTAAACGTTTTGATTAGCGGATAGTAAATTGTGCAAAAATCAAGAACGAGAGCAAAAATGTGACATGCAGTATGTAGTAGTTCGTTGGTCATGCCACATGTTTAAGGAACCTCCCGGGAGCCTTATGCGGTACAAGTTATACCCCAAACCGATTACGATACAAAATATTCAACCAGCTTTGGTGGGTAAACCAAACTGATTTTGTTCGACCGAAGGTTTCCGGAGAACAAAACATTTGAGCGAGCCTCAAAAGCGAGCCTCAAAATACTGGAATTTCTATTTTAAATGCAATAATTGAAGGAAAAAAACATTATTTTTAATTGTTAATATGCTAGTTAAAAGTGCAATTAAAATTGTTTTTGTTTATTTTTTTTAATTTCAAATTTTCCAAAATTTACGATGAGAAAACTTATAAATTTTGAGAGACATGATTCGACGTGAAAACCGACAATTTTAACAGTTGAAAGGAGCAGATGGCATTTCTTTAAACTCGTGTACTCCCTGACATTTAAATAAATGTCTTAGCCATGACGAAGGATTAACTAAGACCCAAAAATCTTGTTACTTTTTCACAGGGTCAACCCAATTGCAGTGACGTTTTTTTGAGGACCGAGACATTTAGCACTACGCCGTCGGTGAATTGACTTTTTGAAAGCGCCTTTCGCACAGCGGCGAACTGTGGTAAACATTAAACCAAATGATTTTATCGTTGCTTAATTGCGTGGGTATTTAACGAGTTGATACTTATTTTAAAGATAAAAATCTATTATACATTTTATTGAAATAAATTGAAGAAAAAAATTGAATTAAAATGTTTCATTTGTTGCTAGGGTCAGTGCCGCGTGCGAAAGGCATTAAATAGTCAATTCACCGCGCGGCTAGTGCAAAATGCCTCGGGCCTAAAACGGTCACAACAAATCAAATCGCAAGGACGTTACATGTGGGCTCAATTCTGCACACTAGAACTGTCTGATAACACAAAATCAAAAATTCCGTTAGGTACCGTGCCGTCTACGGGCCACTGTCTCTTTTTCTGCTTATTTTTGAAATTTATTTTTGAATATGGTGGCAATAGATTTTTCACATAAAATCTACATCATTTTTCTTAAAAACAACAAATATCTTCTGTAATAAAAGAGTCTTCTAAAACGTAAAAAAACTGCAATTGGGTAGCCCCGCTTTTTCACAGCCCAGTTCACATCGTCAAATAAATATTCCCAGATAATTTCCATTTAACAAGGCTGATTGGCGATTAAGATAGTGATAATAACGTACAATTAAACTAAATAACGTATTTTTTAGTTTACTAGTAATTTTACGTTTGAGACTTTGAACATTGTTTGTCACAAGAATGGAATTGGGTTCAATCGATTTCTTGATATCAACAATATCACAAAATTAGAATAAATTAATAATTTACATTTTCTGTTCTAATGACATGTCATGACATCACATTTTTGGGAAATTGTCTGAAAAATTCTATGTTGCATTTGAACAATGTAATCCACTCCGATTTTTTATTTTCGCGTTTTAACTCTCTCAGGCACAGAGCCATTTTAGAAAACACCTGTAGATTAGAGACCAGAAATTGCAGGTAACTTCTGAGGAAGCCACTTTTGAGGAAAATTTTTTCTGAAACCTCTCCATTTTCAATTTTTGACTTGACGTCTCTGAGTAAATTTTTATTTTTTCACAAGTGATTTTGAGAAATTGCGTAGGTTCTATTTTCGGAAATCCTCTGTAGATGGAAGACCGGAAATTGCAGGTTATTTCTGAGGAAGTCACTTTTTAGGACATTTAATTCGGAATCTCCTCCATTTTAATTTTTGTTCTGACGTCTCTTATTTTTCACAAGTGAATTGTGTAGGTTGCAAGTCACTAAGTAAAGGTCACTATTATACAGGCGGTCACGAATTATACAGAGTGAATAAAATCAACATTTAAATTGAATAATATAAATATTTAAGTCTATCCTTATTCTCAATGACTAAAGAATAATGTAATCGCAAGCACTCATAGTTTTCCGATAATAACGGTTCAAAGTTGAGCCAAAAAAGTGGCTTTGGTGCCTGAGGGGGTTAATCGGCCAAAAAACAATTTCTTAATATTGAAAAAAAAAGTTTTAATTATCACTCGATTTGAAAGCAATAATAACCGCTGATATCGTAAAAATGTGGAGTTAAATCAATCACCAGGTCACAATGTTCCTCGTGGTCTGGGACTAAATGATACTTAAAAATGAGTTACAAGTTATTTTATTATTAGTAATAGACATGATGCATTTTAATCAAATAAATAGATGGGTGTTTCAAAACAGAAGTTCTATTATAAAACCAAATTTTAAAAATAATTCGAGAAAATTTATTAAAGTAAGGCAGAGATTTGTGTTGGTTCGAAAAATCTTTTGGATTTCATACATAAAAAGTGTTTGATATCTGAAATATCTAAATCAATAGTTCGTGATAGAGCATGAATTTCTCGGGGGGTTAATGAGGGCTTTTTTAAGTTTTTTTCAAAAAATATGTTATTTTTCGGGCTTATAACAATAAATGAAACAAAAATATCCAAAATGTTGTATTGTATCATCAATTTACGAACTTAAAAGTTAATTTTAATAATTTATCATAAAACTTTAAGAAAAAATTATGAGGCTATTAATATAATCATTTTTGTGGTCACCACTGAGTGTATTCTTAAGTATACTGATTACTTTCACCTGATTGATCCAGGTTAAAAATGACATTAAAGTTTTTTGCCTACGCAATTTATCATAAATTTATAAAATTAACTTGTAATTTGTTAAATTGATGATCCAAATTGGATCATCCAATACAAAATTTTGATATTTTTGACAGACAAAAGTTTTTCGCTCGTAAACAAACATGGCATTGTTCGGCCAAAAAAGCTCATCGCGTTGCATCGATTTGTTAATAATATATATCGATTAAGGGCCTTAACCTACAGATCGTTACTATTTGAAAGATTAAAAATGCGAGACATTGGTTGGCTGGCCGCCCAAATTATAGCGGATTTCATTGGCTTATTTCAAAATTCAGGGTTTTGATTGGTGCAAGAACCCCGCGTCGTTTGTTTCTTTCAAATGACCACGATCTGTCAGTTAAGGGCCCTTAATCCATACAACTTCTAAAGTATGTGATATACACTGTATGTCCCCTTTTTTACCAGAAAATGATAAAAAGGGAACATTTTGAGACCTTGTTTTTCATTGGTGAGCCAAGAATCAATTTGTGATGATTTTAGTTAACTCAGTAATAAAGTCAATAAAAGTCACTTTTAAGCGAATGATAAACGACGTGTCAAAATGTTTTTTGGCATTAAATAGGACATACTGTAGTTTTCTCTCCAAATCAAGATCATGTTTTTTTGTTTTGCCTCAATTTAATTTTGTACTTTTAGTCGGTTATACTGTATAACTTATATAATAAAGAATGGATTACGTCAAATCAGTTGGCAGTTTTATTAGAAGAACTTACAATAATATAAATCCTGCTACTCTATCTGGTGCTATAGATATAATTGTTTGCGAACATGAGGATGGCACGCTAGTGACATCCCCTTTTCATGTTAGATTTGGAAAATTAGGGGTTTTGAGCCCCAAGGAAAAAGTAGTAAATATTTCTGTAAATGGAGATCGGGTCGAAAATTTACAAATGAAATTAGGAGAGCAAGGAGAGGCGTTTTTTGTTACTGAAACTGAAGAAGATGAATCTATACCGTTATTTTATGCTACTTCGCCAATGCCTACGTCGCCAATTGCAGTATCTCCAGAGAACAGTAGGCCTCATACACCTCAAAAACGAAATACAAAGTATAGAAAACCCGGAAGTTTGGATTCAAATAAGCAAAGTTTATCTGATTCGGAATCCGGGGAGTTACCAGACCTAGAATTTGATGCAGAAATGTAAGTTCTTACCAATATCAAAAAATATTTATTATCAAAATTTGAGTGGTCTCCAAAAGCAAAATTTGGGAGTATACACTTTTGGTTGACTTTTTTCTCCTATCTTTTAATACAATTCAGTTGTGGTGAAATGGCTCTTAAAAAAAGAGGAACCAATGAGCGCGTTTGGTTATCTCTATTGATGAGGTAAAAAATCGTGCCCTTTTGACTTAATTTTATTTTCGTTGATTTTCTTTGATTTTTCGCATCATAAATTATGGTCCATAATGGCACATTTTTTCTTTTTGGCGCGTTTTTCACTTATTTTATTTAATTTTACGATGAGATTTTATTTGATAAAAAAATCTCTACGCTTTTTAAGCGGGCGCTCATTGGTGAAAAGTTGTTCGATTTAAAACATAATTGAAAAATAAAATATTTTCAAAAACGTATACAGTATACAGTATACGGTATACTGCAAATTTTGAGGCTGCAATACTATCGTGAACCATAAAAAAGTATAGATAGTCTGGGAATTAAACTCAGGTGAGAGTGTCTTGACTAGTGAGCGTTACCACTGCGCTAAACTCCTGACCACACTGACTAAAATATGTCGATTATGTCGCGAAACTTTGCGCGTCAACAGTCTTTTGCCCGAAAAAATAGTTTCACCAAAAAAGTTTACGAGGAAAAAATTCTCTTCCGAAATGTTCCGACTAGTCAAAGTAAATAAATGAGCAGTTGCTAACACCAAAAAAGACTGTATAACACAGTAATTACTAAGTGATTATTACCTTATATTTACACTGATTATTACTCATCTAATCATGTGAAAGTTACTCTGGAATATTTGTGTTGGTCTCCAAGATACGGGTCTTTTTTCTTCTGAAAGAATTTGCCTTTGTAAGCTTTAGTAGGAGTTTGAACTGAATTATATAATATTTGTTCACTTTTACAAGCTCTCTTTAATTTATGAAAAGAAATTGCGAAATAAAAGGAAAATTAGACAGAGTCATTTGAGTCCGCTTGTGACTGCATTGATACATATGATACAAGTGGCGTCGAGACCGAAAATGATTCGTTAAAAGTGCCAGGAGGCTACAATGGGAATGAGGGGTTTATGGGGGGGGGGGGGTACTGGTTGCTAGTTTTATTAAGTAAGCTTATCTGTTAATGAGTGTATGCAAACAAAGCAAATTTTAGATATTTTTCCACAAGCTAAAGGATAGTTTTACAAGATGGCTTATCTGGCTAGTATCCTAAAAGCCCTGTATGGCTGATTTTTCCTTGAGAAAATTCAATGTCAGCGACCAGTACCCCCTTAAGGGCCTCGGTGCATTTTGACAGATTCGCACTTTTTCAATTTTTTTTTGTCTTGATAGGAAACTTTTTGCCACTTCAAAATTTTCGGATAAAAACTTTTTCGAACACAAGTTGCCACTTTTCAGCTTACTTTGTATAATCTGAATTTCTTCAGATTGATAATTTTCACTTTATAAATCGCCTTTTGAAAAAACACTAAAAAAACGCGCGTTTTGCTCCATGGTGTCTAAATAACAGTAAAATTTATTATTTTTTATTTGTTACTTAGAAGCGCTAAAATACGCTTTCGACCACCGACTCGGATTTATTAAATTTAATTTTATACGATTTCTACGTCAAAATCGAAAATTTAAATTTGTGAAAAAAGACGGAAAAACCCGAAATTTCACCACATCGAAAGAAATATTTTTCTGCATGAGTTAAATAAAATAAATTGAAAACGGTGGATGGGTCGGCTTATCAATTTGGCAAGTTTGAGTGGGATGATTTTTTTTAATTCCGTATAATGAGGGCCTTGGAGTATTTCTGCCGATCCGTAGTTTCATTTAAAAAAGTATGATTCAGAGTATTAACAAGAGCGAAGAAACAAAACAAAGACATATTTAAATATAGTGAAAGTAGCCATTCCAACTATTTTCAGCTAAGGATTCCAGAAAAATTAGTTGGAAAAATTTTGAACAAGAAATGAGGAAAATTTTCAAAATATTTCCAAATAGTTTTGACCAAAAATCCCAAAAAAATGTCATATGATTTTTCAAATAGCACATAAAAAATTTGTGGTCACCTACGCGAAAAGGCCATTTTGAAGAGTTTTTTTTGTTGATGTTAAACA
>SCLH01001778.1:35620-56114 GCA_004367855.1 Oikopleura vanhoeffeni
TTTTTTCAAAATTTTGCTTTTAACGAACAAAAATGCGAAAAGACCGAAAAACAAAATCTCAACGAAAATTGGTCGAAAGAAAAATTGTCTGTCAAAAGCAAAATTTCAAAAAAAGGGCTCTAGATCATTGTTGATATTGCTTCTCCGAAACTTTACACAAAAAATTAGAAAAAAATCATGTAAATTGTAGGAGGAGTAAGCTTTTTAGTGTTCTTTTTGGGAGGCTTATTAAGGGTTAGTGCGTGGGCGTAGGTTGCATTGTATCATATTACAATAAGTGTTGAAATTATTTTCGACACTTGTTCTTCACGTTCAGAAAGTTTTTATAATACCACCTCTACCAGTTCATCAAGAAACCATTTATAAAAACTTCTAAAAACAGCTTAATCAGCGACAACCACTCCCTTAAGCATAGGCAATTTCAAAAACGGTTTCTCATTTTTGAGCATTAGCTGACAATTTTTAAAAAAAATTTTTGTACTGAACGTGATATTTTTTCAAAAGCTCCAATTTGAACAGAATTAAAAAAATGTTAGGAAATTTTTTTTTGCAGTTCCTACCTTGATCCAATGGATAATTAAATTAGTGAAGTACCAGCTAATTTTATATGTGTTTAGAAATAATAGCATTATGTATTTTTGCATTTATAATTTTTTTTCACATTTTAACCTTCACCCGGGTTATACTTGTACTTTTATTAAATTTTATTAATTAAGACGTGCATCTGATCCTGCAGAGCTCTTAAGCCCTCAAGAAAATGCTGCAACACCTACGATGGTTTGGCCTTATGGTGAACTGCCTCATGAAGTCAATCCCGAAAGCTTGCCATCTCTCCCCTCTTCCTTCTCAGAATCCCTATCACATCCCCCAAATGAAATTCGCGATATTTTACTTGATCGCATAATGCACTCATCGCCAGCAAAAAGCCAAAACGGCTCGTCTAGCCCTCAAATTCCTATCAGAAGGCGTAGGCGTTTCGACTCTGAACCTGCTGTATCTACGCGAAGTCAAGCTCAGGAACCTATCATTTATCCTCAAAGTCCTCAGAGCCCCGATTCTGGCTTGGATGTGTTTGAGGAAGATCAGAATGATCTTGCAATCTCACTAGATGGCGTTTTAATGGAAAATAATCAAATTGCCGATTTTCAGGCCTTTAAAAATAATATGATCACTTTTGAGCAGTTTAATGAAGACCCCAAAAAATATATTTCAAATCCTGATCTGATTCTTAGAATGGGAAATAAGTATTATAATTGGCACTCTGCTTCTGCGATTTTCATGTCCCTGATAGTATTCAATAAGCCTATTGAGGAGGACAAAATTCAAAGTTTGCAAAATGAAACGGTTTTTCGAAGAAAATCATGGTTTTCCTGGGGTAGAAATCGGACAGTTTCATACAATGAGCAACCTAGCGGAGAAATTCCTAGTTTTAGGCAAGAGCTAAATAAAGTGAGCTTCAACGAACCAATCAAATCGGCCCTGGTTCCGCCAAAAACTGTAGAAAGCAAGAAATTTCGAAGAACAATGTCAGTACCTCCTGCCTCATATGAAAACCTAGTGGAAACAGTATCAACTGAAAGTATAAATCTTAAGAAAACGCTAATGTTGGAAGATGCAGATTTGAAAAAACTTCCTTTGAAATATGGCGAGAATGAAATTTGCTTTTGGGTTACCACAATGTTTCAAGGTAATAGTTATGATTTGAACTTTTGTGAAAAAATTAAAGCATATTTTCACAAATGGAATTATTGTTTTTATTACTTTTTTTTGAAATTTTCTCATGGGTCCTAAAAAATCATATTTCGGGTTTAATTAAGGTCGAAATCTCAAAAGCGAAATCTCGAAAAGGCCAATTTAGGACTCACCATACGGTATGGTCCATACCCAAATTTAAGGTCGAAATCTCAGAAAACGCTCGAGATAAACTTTTTTTTGTGAGCTAGCTTGAAAAAAATTTAATGAATTTGATAATTTTTCTTATGAGGAATCCTCATTTAGCATATATTTTTTTACGACGAATAATTGCCAAAAACGGTGGCTTTTATCTATATTCTAGAGAAAATATAGCAATTTATAAAAAAAACGCTCGAGATAAAGTTTGAGCGACCACTGCAGCACGTTATATTAAAATTTTCAGCTAATTTCAACATAAAAACCAGGAGGAGATAGTTTTACCATTTTTTTACAAACAATTTTTGACATTCATTTTTCACAAGCTATTGTGTAGTTCTACAAAATGCCTAATCTGATTAGTATAATTTTGGCGCCATCTAGTGAGAGCCGTTAATCATGTACTATTTCCAGGTACCACAAAAATCTTTGCTTCAATTTACAAATGGAGACATACTGATCGAATCGTGGTGTCTGATATTGATGGGACAATCACCCGCTCAGATGTCATGGGATATATTTTCCCAACAATCGGTAAAGACTGGAGTCAACAAGGAGTCACAAAGCTCTATAAACGAATCAATGATAATGGTTATCGGTTCATTTTCTTGAGCTCGAGGGCTATTTGTCAAGCTTCAATGACAAAAAGCTATTTGGAGTGGGTTAAACAGGATGGGATTCCTCTGCCACGAGGGGCAGTAATGCTCAATCCTACGTCTTTATTTAACGCCTTTCATAAAGAAGTTATTGCGCGAAAACCAGAGCAGTTTAAAATAGCATGTCTGCAAGGAATTTCAAATATTTTTCCTGAAAATGTTAACCCCTTCTGGGCGGGTTTTGGGAATAGATTGACGGATGTGAAATCGTACAGAGAGGTTAAGCTGCCAGATAAAAGGATTTATATTGTGAATCATTTGGGCCATTTGAAGGATCAACAAGAGAAATTGAAAACGTATACGACAAGCTACTCTGAACTGGGGACAAAATGCGATCATTTTTTTCCTATGGTAGAAGGTAGATTTTGTAATTTATTGATTTTGGAAATTCAAATACGGAATTTTTAATTAAAAAAATACAATTTTTAATAAGAACGTCCATAAATACGCCACGGCTATTTTTTTCTGCTTATAATGCTTATGTCTTGGATTTTTTTATCGCGTCATTTAAATAAAATAAAAGTCGTAGCAGATGTATCCGGTCACCGTTTTTATAAGATATTGACAATATATCATATAGTCCTTATTTGAATTCGTCTTGATAAACCCGGAAATTACGGCTCACTAATGACCAGACATATTATGTCTGACATAATTTTTCGTGATTGACAATTTTATCAAAATTTACTAACAATTTTTTGTTAGAAGTGAAGGGTCGTTGCAGAATAAGGTATCGTTTCAAATTTATAAAATCTTAATTTTTTAATTCGATTCGAATGAATAATTTTAAATAATTTCGTGGAAGATATTTTTGAATGAAATCAATTCAATTATAACGAATAAAATATCAATGATATTATATCATGAACAACTGATATCCCTTTATCACTTTTTGGTTAGAATGCGTAGCCACTACTCCTTTTAATGAGTGATTATAACGTTGTGGCTACGCATTCTAACCAAAAAGTGATAAAGGGATATATGTAACGATTCACAATAGTTTTATCAAAAGGGTCATCATTTTTTGTGTCATCTCAAAAATGTTTCTTCAAAATTTAGTAAAATGGAAAAAAATATGCATTTCAATGTTCAGAAGTATCAAATTAAATTTTTGGTAATTTTTTTCGAAAAGCATTTGCTATAGCATCTACTATCTCGCCTTCAATTCTATTCAATTGAATTAATTTCTGAAAACATTACAACCACCAAATAATTTATCGAAAAGTCTTTTTACTTAATCTTGAAGTTACAATTTTTTAGTGATTTTTTATGAATTTTAAAATTTTTGATGACTATGAAATACGCCCTAAGGTGAATAGTGCCATACTTATGTCTATTTGTGTGAAACTACTGTATTATTTGGTAATTTATAGCTTTTCATGATTTCCTTTTTTCAAAATTACACTTTCTACTATGATAAGAGGAAAACGGATTTTTTCATTTAACTGGCAGCTAAAAAGGATCAATGCAGATTTTAAACTTCATCAGATTAACCGGTAACCGGAAATATAATATTTTATATAGGAATTTTTATTATAAAACTTGAAAAATTTCGTAAACTTTTAAATAAATTCACAAAACACATAATCAAAGTACAAAATATTTAGACAGTGGTTATAAAAAATATGGTTTCAGTTGATTTTAGAAAAAAAATAGTTAGCTTACGTAGATTCAAACCCGAAAATTGCATTCTGGTTTAAATCCGATGAACTGGATTTGAAATCAAATTACATTAATTGTGCATTGACCTTTTCTCAGTTGGCAGTTGTATGCAAAAACGCCATTCAAAAAGCTACCCGAGCCAAAACTTTAATTTTCAGACGCTTCTCGTATGTCTAATGAAGTAACGAATGAAATTCTTTCCCACAACTATTGGAAAGTAGATTTACCGGTTGTGGATTTTGACGATTTTGCATAAACTACCTCTCGATTTCAATGTGTTCTCTGAAGCTCAAGTTTGAAAAATGTTATTGAACGTTTACCGGTACCGCTTGCTAGAATTTCGTTTGCCAGTATTGCTAAAGATTGTTGAACTGACCTTACCCTGACTACCAAAATTATTCAATTACCTCTATTTATCGATATTCTTGCTAATTTGAATGTTTTAAATTGATAGAAATAGAATTTAATAATTGACATATGAGCGAGGAGTCATATTTTGCACGTCTTTATATATGACAAAAGTAACTATATGTTTTTTAAAAGTCACTAAATATGTTAAAAGTCACTATATATGTTTTTAAAGTCACTATAAATTATTAATACAGGATGTTTTATTTTTCGTGATAGTTGTCGAGCTGGGAAAGTAAAGATTTTAGCTGCACGAAGATTGGCTCGAAATTAACACTTTTTCCTCACATAACTAAGAAAACCAAGACATCCTGTTACAGGATTCCTGTATTACGGTTGGTAGTTCGTTTTTGTTAAAAAAAATTAAATGTACTTTCTGTTAAATGATTTCGAATAGGAAATTGTCGAGGTGGAAAATGGATTTGTTTTTAATTTGCGTATGTTGTAGAAAATTTATTCCAGATATTTTTTTCAAACTGTGTATATTCGTTGATCCATATTTTCCAATGCTTATTTTTCAAAGACTATTGAAATATTTTGTTAAACATTGACAAATTCAAAATATAACTGTATGAATTTAACTGATTTTTGGGCTAACTTTTGATTTAATCGTTAAAATAATTATTGGTAAACAAAAATTTGTTAGAAAATTTGTATGTAGTATTTATTTCGTTTGCATTTTCTATTAGATCTTTTCCATATATTTGTTCTATCTGGTAACCTGATTCTGGTTATAAAGAATAACCTTGTTTTGTGTTCGATGAAAAAGGATGTTCAAAGTAGCCCATTTTTCATAGATACCTTAACAGAAAAAACGTGGTAGCTAGGACTTTTTAGTTTTCGCCAATCATTTTTAAATTACTGGAATACCTAGAAAATATTTACTTTTTTTTTCTTAGCATTCACAGTTCCCACAAAAACTTGCCCTGACCACCTCTTAATAAATACTTGTAAATAAGTACTTTGGTTTTTGTCTATAAAAACAAACGGCCAAAACCCACGCAATTATCGGCATGTAGTATTGCTATTCTTTCAATGCTGCACTTTATTTATTTCATTTAAAAATGGTGTCCTTCAAAATAGATTATATAAATTTTCGGCCATTTGCAATTTAATAGTAAAAAAATAGTAGAATTATTTATTTGCTAAATAATGCCAAGCCTCATTTTTAGTATACGGGATTTATATATAAAATAGTTTAAATTATACTCACATTTGTCACTAAAAGTTATTTCAATCATAGATCGTACATTTTGTAAGATTTTTGATAGGGAAGGAAACTCAAGAATGTAACTGATCATACGCATGCTCATTTCCTCGCGTTCAATTATCTTATGACGATGTTGTTATATCCATTATTATCCCCGGGTAACACTAAAAACTTATTTGCCTGTTAAAAGAATAGGGAATAAGTTTTTAGTGTTACCCGGGGATAATAATGGATATCTCCCTTCAGAGCCAATCAGCATCGGAATGAATCAGTTAAAAGCTATCTTTCGCTTTCTATTTTTTTGCTCGTTACACTGAAAATGGCTGTGTAGCTGAAAGTCAAAATAAATACGATCTATGATAAAAATAAATATATAATTTTAATATCTGAATTTTTTTTGGTTAATCCTATTCATAGGATTCCTATCAAATTGTTTCCTTTTGAATTTACGAATTATTTGAAAACTGTATCAAACCATTTCATCACTTGTAACATGTGTCCATTTGTTTTAACAGTCTAAGAAATCAGTACTGGTATATTAAAAAATACTGATTTCACGTGCTTGCTTTGTAAATATTATTGCTGACTTAAAAGTTTACGCCAAGAACCTTATTATACTCTTAGCAAATATAGACCCTCTTGGTACTTTTTCACGTCATTACCCTGTTTTCTAAGAAGTTCAATCTCTTATTAAAATAAATTGATTTGTCATTTTAAATAATTATCGCGTTTTGTGTATCTTCGAGACACTAAAAGCATGTGAATTCACAGAATAAATACCCTAGAAATTCTAAAATTTACGGTAAGAATCTCTGTTGATATTTTTTGTGAAATTTTGTACCTTGAAGAAAGATTATTAGATTTTGCATGATGACTTTAGGTAACTTTTTATTAAGGGGGTTCTGAAATTCAGTTACAAATACCCAGCAATTTACATTATGTAAATTGCTGGGTATTTGTAACCACTTTTTAACAGTCTGTAACTTGTGATTAAAATGATCAACCGTGAAAATGAAAAAAAATATTGTTCAGTAAACACTTTTCATAATTTTTATAAATCCAAACGTTTTTCAAATAGTACAAAATCGTAAAGCGTCATTTAAAGACGAAAACGAGTTAAAATATGCAAAATTTTGCCCAGCAGCCTAAAAACTCGAGCAGGTCAATTCGAAGATGCCTGCCTTAGTGTAATTTATGTCAATCACAACATAAAAACATAGACGATGACCTAAAAATGACACTAAGGCAGGTTCTGCGATATATCAAATCAGTTAATATTCAAAACTAACACGGAAAGCGCTACAGCCGACCAAAGGGGGTAAAAAACGTCTACACCTCGTAACCCATCGGGTACTACATCCGCGGGCCTCGCGAGGGTGTACATGACTTATTCAAAGTGAGAGGGTCATACACTTGACGCGAGAGGTGTTGTAACGTGTAATATCACGTACATATATCATGTACATATTCAAAATTGAAATATCATCGGTGTCGTACTCAACTAAAGAGCGATAGATAACTGTAGTCAATGGGTTCGGTCCACCGGTGGTGATGCTACATTTTCTTTTAAGCAGATCAATCACGGGAACCGAGATTTTTGAAAGAAGAGCGACGCTGGGATTTCATGGGGACATTATCAAGGGTGCGGAACCCTGGATTTTTTTATGAGTGATTATCAAGGTGGGACGCCGGGATTTTTATGAGGAATAGCATCAAGAGAAGCGCGGGCCTACACAATGTTTTATTCATAAAGTAACGAAACCAGAATAAAGATATTATAAAATGTTCAAATAGAGGAAATGCTTTCCGTTGACAACCAATACGTTGAATAACAAAGCAAACTTCGATGCAGCGCTACAAATTAATTTATCCTAGCTGCTGAGCTCGTTTAAGTTGAAGGTTAATGATTCGATTGCACTAGTGTAGAATTATTTTATTTATTTCGAGGTTAAGTAAAAGATATCACTAATTTTAATGATAAAGTTCAGTCGTTTTTTTTTGAAAATGGACCGCTCAGAAAAATACCACTTCTAATATATTATTGAAATTTTCAAACGAAAATGTGTAAATCCGGAGATACATAGAGGGGTGTCACGTCAACTTCTAAAGGGATAAATCTAAAATTATTCAAAAATTCAATGGGTATATAAACAAGAACCCTTAAAGCGGCTAAACTTTTAAAATTGGATTACTCGGACATTTTGATGTCCTAAATAAATTGAAATTTTTCCAGACTTCAAAATGTTGAACTTCACAAAGTCGATATCGTGATAGTAATTCCAATTTTAAAAATGAAAAACACTATACTCTTGGGAAGTTTTATTCCGCTGGTGATTCCAATGAAAGTGTCTTTTCATTTGGTGCCTCTGTCTAGTTTTGCCAAGCATAGTCGATTCATAATTTAAATCTTCTAAAAGAGCGTCCATGTGGAATGTTAATATTATTCGAATATTGTATCTTCATTATAAACCCCTCAAATTATTATAACAACAGAGAATTCCGTATTTAAAATCTCTGCCTAGTTCCTGTAAAATTAATTAAGGAACAGGTGATCGCAGGATATTCGTACGGAATTATTCCTACTCGGCGATTCATCAGTGAAAAGTTTTTTTTCTGTAGTTGAAACAGGTGTTAAAATAAGTTTAAGTTTTGTGCAGTGAAATGTATAATTCTCGTAAAATACAAGTCCCTGAAAAAATCCCAGGCCGCTCCCTGATTACCCTAAAATTTCCCCGGTCCGTCACATGCATATATATCATCCTCATAAAAAAATCCAGGTCCGCACCTTGATAATCCCTCCTTAAAAAATCCCAGGTCGCTCTTCCTAATTATCCCTTAAAAAAAATAGATCAGCAGTGGACCGACCACAGACTAAGATTATTATTGCGATCACTTTTTATTAGTTGCAGCTACAGCGCTGACAATATTTACAATTTTCATATTTTAGTCTCAGTATATAATTACCATGATACTAGCAGACCTTCCGGGCTTTTCTATATAACCATAAGTTACAACTCAAGTACCCCGCCCCCTTAGTTGTGAGTACCCATGGTTGATGCAGATGTGCTAGACGTTTGTACTCGAGCCCCCGACAAATGTGGGAAAAAGATAATGAGTTTACGTTCAGGTGATTCGTAAAAATGAAAAAAGAGAATTTTTGATAACATTGCAAAATCTCTCTTATATTATGAAAAATAATTTTATTAAAACAAACTACTTTAAGCGAATAAAATGCTCAAAAACGTTGGTATGGGAATTTGTGTTCATTTATTTTTATCACAAAATACTGCGCGCACTGCTATATATGAAAGTAGCGTGTTAATTACAATAACAAATAAAAAGGCCGATGTTCCTTCAATAAAGGGGATGCACGCTTTTAAAATACTTTTTCATATCAGTTTTTTACAGAGACAATTCATTTTTATGATATTTTATTAATATTTCTTTAATACGCGAATTTTGGATGAAACTCAAAAGACTTTAACGTCGGAAAAAAGATTTTTATAAGTCATAATAGATTTGTCAGACCCGATTACCCATAATGATATGTTTTTATAAACTTACAAAAAAAAGAAACTTTATTTGTGCATGGAAATTGACATGCAGAACCCCCTTAAGCAGCCAATCAGCGAAAGAACCAATCAGCGACAGTCTGAGCAGCATAACTGTCGCTGATGGTTCTTTTCTGAAATGTTTGTGGCTGCTAAAAAAAAGTTACCTTTACTTAAATAATTCTTATTCAAATTTCTTGTCCAACGAAATTTTTATAATGTTAATTATAAGCGAGCAGCTACTTCTTTATCTCCAGGATCGCAAGTTTGCCCGCAAGCCGTTTCCGATTGTCACTGAAACTAATGTCTCTAAAAATTTATCTCGTCCATGCCGACTCATCGGATCGCCTCAAATTTTTGGCGATGTAACAAGTGTAAAAAATATTTTCGGGTAAAAATATTCTATGAAAACTACAGTGATCAACTCTCAAAACAAATTCAAATCGACATAATGTTTATTTTAATTGACGGTATAAGCAACCATGGGTCAATAATTAACACGTGGATAGCTAAAGGGCGAAGTCAATTTTGTCCTCGAGATGTGAGTTGCAACTCATTCGTATTTTTAGACGATTTAGTCTAGTTCCAAAATATCATGAATTTGTTTTTGTCAACAGTGTTGACTCAACACGTACCGTTAATTTAATCTGTCAATTTTTGTTATTTTTGAGAAAAATCATAGTAAAACTCTGATAGTATGCTTTCATGGTCAACAACGCGAACGAAGGTTCCGAGATCACCAGTTTCAATAGCGAAGTTTCCCTACAACTTTAATCAAGAAAACCATCATTTGTGTTGTTTCCATTTGGCTTGAAACTTGGAATATCCATTTGGCTGTGACTCCAACGCAAACATGGAATGCTTAAAATTGTTCCCCAGATTAGTGTTGTGTAAGTTATAGGCGATAACGGCTGGAATAAAGCTTTATTATTTGAAGTGGTACAGTGCAGTTGTAAAATGGCTAGGCTGGCGAGAAAATATTTATCGGTTCTGAAAGTTCATACATAGATCCTGTTACATGCACAGAAATTTTTGCTTACTCGTTTTTGCACACAGATTGGCATTACTTAAGGGTATGGTGGTTCCTAATTTGACATATTCCCGATGAAACATAAGCCGGCTTATAAACAGGGCTTCAAGGATATTATTCAGATTAGCCAGTTTGTAGAACTTCCCTTCAACTTCCGAGAGAAATGTGGGAAATTTTTCTGTATACATACACTCCTTGACACATAAGCGAAACACGAACACATAAACCAAAACGGAAAATCTATCTCCTCCTAGGTTTTATTATGAAATAAACCTTAATTTTACATAAGCTGTATAATTAGTATTTAAAACTTCTAAGGAGCGTTTTTGTCGATAAGTGCTATTTATTTTCTATAATATGCAATAAACCATCTTTTTTGGGCATTGTTCATCGAAAAATCTATCTCCTCCTACTGTAGGGTAAATTTGCAAATTAGTTCAAATTTTTGGAAAAGGTAGTTCGAAACGAATAGAAACTCCTGAGGAGCGTTTTTGTGAAATTTCGACCCCAAACTCAAAATATGTATTTTTCAAGGTCACGTGATGTAAATTTAGAAAAAAAAGTGCTTCGATTTTGTCGAAATTAGGCTCAAAAGAAAGCCAGGGAAACACGGAAGAGAAATTTGGCTTACGTTAACCCGATAGTTAGAAGTTTTATTGGTCAAATTGACACAAACGTTATTTTTGAAAATAATTTTGAGAAAAAATACTTAAAAAAAACGAAAAAACGCAAAACTTTCGAAATTTTTTTTTCTAATTTTGGTTGTTTTATGCCCTCAAAACATAAACGATTGATTTGATGCATTTTTATTACGAAACAACTGCAGAATATGTGGGAACCACCATAGCCTTGAAACAGGGATTTTTTGCTTGTCAAACTAATTTTTCCATCTCTTTCTTTCTGCTTAGAAAAATTGCATGAAAATATTAGTCATCCAATTTTTATCTTCATTTCGATTTTTTTGCTCTTGTCTATATTCTAAAGAAATATTACAAAAGTACTTCAACATCTAAAGCTTACCATTTAACATTTCATTATAGATTTCCGTTAAACCTCTGGCCTTTATAACAGCAGGCCCTTCATTCTTGAGTCTGTCAAAAACTAAAATAAACTTTTTACTGTATCCTTTTATAAACTATGAGAAGCAAACATGACAGTTTTATCTATAAAAGTGGTCTGAGTTCTACTTAATTTTATATTCAAACTTTCGGATCTACGATATCTAATATTATACTTCGGTTTGGATAGTTACTCAGCGTCATTACTGTGACGTCAGAAAAGATACTGACCAATCAAATCACACGATTCCTAAAAAAAGTTGACAATCGTGTGATTTGATTGGTCATTATCTTTTCTGCCGTCACAGTTATGAGGCTGAGTAACTATCCATACCGAAGTATAATCTTCGACATCGATATATTTGTCGAAAATTTCCGGGTAAAAAATTGTACCTTACATTTTCACTTCGAGAAGTAAAAAGATAATTCATGGATATTTTGTAGCGTATGCTGAATAACCCAAATTTCGACAGCTTGGAAAATATAAGCTAGTTATTTTGAGCTGCTCGAATATTTTATTTAATTTGGCCAAAATCTATGAAAAGTCTTTGGTCTTTACATAGGGTGTTACAGCAAATTGTCGGCCACCGTGAAATTTTTTAAAGATCAGAAATATGGGTTAATTGATGGATTTGTTAAGATATTATTTACCCCATAACAAAAATTCCAAAACTCATATTTTCAACCCGAAAAACCATTTCTAATGTAAAAAATCACGATTTGTGCGTAGACGGGTCAAAAAAGTGCATAAAACTTATGAAAAAACTTGGACGACGGAAATTCTCTCATGGCATCTTCGTTATAAGTTGAAATCTCTTTTCGTACTTACAAAAATCTCAGAAAAACTTAAAAAATGATCATTCGATTATTTTCCAAGTCATTGATCGAGGATAAAAAAAAATGCCTACTCAATTTCATTTTTCGCACCATAAACTATGGTCGCGACCATTATGAAAAATAATTTTTCTGTTTTTGGCAGGTTTATTCACCATCATTTATGTAATTACAATATTATATTTACGCCTTGACGAGAACTATTTTATGTAATAGTATCGCGCATATTTCCGTTGGGCGATTTCTGGATTATTTATGCAAAATGACGTAATTTTTCAAAAAATGGCATTTTAATATTGTTAACGCCCATTATCGAACGTGATGCCGAAATGTCTTTTAATTTTACGTGGCATGTTATATGTGCGCCTTGACGAGAGCTATCTTTAGGTAATAGTAGCGCAATTTCTGGGTGATTTATGGCAAAATGACGTAATTTTCTTGAAAATTGGCATTTTTCAATATTTGTAACGACATTATCTTCTAAAATAATGGGTTTGAAAAAATAAGCTTATCAGCGTTGGAATCAAAAGATTTAAACGAACACGTCTATAACAATAATTCCCTTGTTTGGTGAGGTCGATTTTTGAGCCAATGAGAAACCTTGGTTTTTTCGAAAATTTGAAAAAAAATTTTTGGTCTCTTAATTTTTTTTGACAAAATGTACTTTTCCGTTTATTCATAACTATAACATAACTCAAATGGCTCATTTGCTGTAACACCATATCTTTACAGTATTGGTATAATTTTATCTGAAGATAACGAAAAAAGTTGCCTAGTTTGACCTGGCAATGGACAATTTTCCAGTTTGCCGATCTCCAACAAGATCAAAATAAAACAATCGCAAGTTTACGTTATTTCGTTTTCGTTCAAATTTAAACTATAAATGGAAAAAAAATTGCGTTTTTCAAGTTTATCACCAAGAATCACTTACTTGATGTCAAACTGGAATCCGATAAGCAATTCACACCCAATGAAACCAAAAAATAAAATAAACAAATTTTCATCTTGAATTCAATACGAGCAAAAAGTCTGCAAAAAAATCAAATGCGGCTCATATAAATAAGAAGAAATAAATAATTTGTGACGACTAATATTGATGTTTTTTTGATTTTTGACGTTATTAATAAATATATAAATCATATAATATAAAGAACCCTAAGCATGCAAAATGGTTATTGGCATATTTGCTGAGCACTTATAATGTTATTTTTGGGCTTCAAACCACTTAAAATCTAACCGAACTTGCCCAAAAGGTAATCATTAGGGCGCAGGGGTAACTTTAACAGACCGTCACAATGTGACTCACATAGTCTCGACATACCGTTGACGTCTGACCGTTCGGAATAACTAGTTATGACAAGCCCATTTGTCGCGTTTTACGAGTCGTAAATTACGACCCTTAATTATTTTGACCTGAATGAGTATGGTGGTTTTTAATTTGGCATATTCTCGATGAAAATGCGCCAACCAGGGCGTTTTGCAAACGCTAGCAGAGAACAAAGACTTCTGGGGAGGCATATTTTTTTAATTTCTATTCAAAACTGAAAATATGAATTTTTAAGGTCACGTGAAAAAATTTCCCAAAAATGAGTTTCAATAATAATAATTTATAATTGCTGATCAAAGTATTAGATCCTGCTGCAGGATTCCCGCAGGATTACCCATTGCCAGTTGTTGCCAATTGTCAACTATTACTGTGTCTTAATCCAAGATTCGGGCCCTCATTCCAGATTTTAGATACAAATATAATAAAGATTACCTTATATTTTCAAACAATCATTTTTAATATTTTGAAATTTAATTTTGTATTTGCGGACCAATTTACAGCCAAAAATACTAAAATTTAGCTTGGAATACTTTATTTTCATTTACTTAATTAACAGTAAAAAATTCACATGCACATTATTTTTCATAGTCTTTATAAAATTTAGGCAGTATTTTTTTTTTATTTTCAAAGTTTTAACATTTAATAGATATACGCAGATTTTTCTGCTAATTTTCAAAGTTCTTCGTGCCCCTTCCAGTGAGCCAATTTTAATTCAGAAACATCAACTGGTAATAATTCAATAAATGGGTCCTTTTCAGGATCAAGTAAGTCTTCGAGGCCTTCAGGATGTTCCTCTTTATAAGATTTGACGAGAACTTCATAACGCCATTCCATCTCATGTTTTAGGTCAATTATTTTTAAATAATCCATTATATTCCAAAAGATTTTGATCATTTTCGCATTATATTTAGCAATAGTTGTAGTTGGTCCATATTTTTCCTCGGCTAAAATAAATTTAAGCCTTAAATAACCTAGCCGCATAAGACTCACCACAGTCGAGTCCTAAATCGCCGATGAAACCTACGCAATTTCACAACTTTTATCTAAATTCCTGCCAGTGCCCATATCGCAGAAATTGCGTGGGCGGTAAGGGTTTTTATTGCAAATTACTTAGAGTGAGTCATCAGTGACGTCATATTTCAAGATTGAATTTTCCAAATCTATTTTTTTTTAATTTGATTGCGTTTGGTGGAGTATGTAATTATGCACATGTTGTTAGCTATTTCATTCGAACCTATTGTTAAACTCCTTATAAAATTGAAAAAACTTTTTAAAGTATGACGTCATTTCGAAGGCCCACGAGTTTTTCATATTTTAACGAAAAAAATTAATTCTAAAATTTCGGGAAATAATTATATTTCAAAATGCGGAAAAAATCATATTTTCAATACGGGAAAAAATCTTACTTTTAAATGCGTGAAAAAACACCCGATACGGTATCGGCGATACCGTAATATCGCCATTTTTTGAGAAAAAACTTTCGGCGATGGGCCTCCCCCTGCAGTGTTCTAAAACGGGATGAGTTTTCAATCCCGATCCCGACTCATAAATTTTTTTTCAATCCCGAGTGTTATTATTTTTTTCAATCCCGACTCGGGATCCCGAATAATTCCGTTTTTTCATAAAAATATATGTTCTGTTATTATACAAGCCCTAGGGGTGGTGAACATTGAATCGTACTTTTTTGAATTTCCGCCTGATTGGCTGTAAATCGACAAAAAAGTGCGCGGAATCGACAATTTTGAATATGAAAGTGAGAATTAGAAAATTTAATTGCCACCAAAAGATTCCTTGGGTACGGTTTGCTGGAAATGATACTAGCAACTATAGTCTGATTTCGAACAGAAACGGTGCTAGAGAACAAAAAATAATTTTGATGAAAAACTTTATTTTTTTTCTAGAAGCCGCTGTGTTCAAAATTTGACTTTAGTTGCTAATATTGTTTCCAGCAAACCGTACCCAAGAAATCTTTTGGTGGCCTTTAAATTTTCTAATTCTCACTTTTATATTCAAAATTGTCGATTTCGCGCACTTTTTTGTCGATTTACAGCCAATCAGGCGGAAATTCAAAAAAGTACGACCGATTCGATGTTGACCACCACTTGGGCTTGTTACATTCCGAAAATGACGTTTCTTGCATTTCCACAGAAAAAGTCTTGTATCAAAACGTCGGAAAACACCCTTTTTCGGCACATTCAACTAGATTCCTGACCCCTGAGGCAAAAATCGATAAAAACAGAACCGATTCACTAAAATTCAGACAATTTTCCAGATTCTCATCAAATCTCAAAACTTTCCGGTATAAGCTCTAAGATCCTTGTTTCTTTGAAAAAAGCTGAGGAACTCGTGTGTAACCGCGGTTAACCAGATGGTGGGTGGGAGTGGTACTAAACTGTCTATTGGAATCGCGAGATCAAAAATAGATCTTCCTAATGTATGTTTCAAAAATGTCCAGTCTACATTTGTCTAACCGTACGAAGACTCTGAAATCCCAAAAATCACTAACACCACCCCCGTAATAAAAATTCGATAAAAGTTAAATAAAGTATTATTCCTCGAATTACAATATTCATAACCTACGCAACGTTATGATTGGCCATAAATGCTTTTTTATGAGTATTTATGGTTTTCAAAATTTATTTTTAATGTACTTCACATAATAATTTTTTACCACGGAAAATGTATAAACACTCGGGATCCCGATCAAATCCCAATCCCGACTTAAGTTGAAATTTCCAATCCCGATCCCGACCTAAGTCGAAATTTGCAATCCCGATCCCGACTCGGGATCCCGTTTTAGAACACTGTCCCCCTGTATCTTTGTTATTAATCAACCAAGTTGATTAAAGATACTAAAAAGGTCAGTTGGTCTTAAGAATCAATTTTTACGAACCTTCAGCAGTGATCTTTTCTGTTGCCTCTTGATAAAACCCAAAAAAAACAGGAAGATATAATTCTTTCCTCGTCAATTCACTTCCGGATTTTATTTCGAAATTTTGAATTTTCTCCGTTGCTGCCATATTGAGAAACATTGCAGCTACTTTTAAAGAATCGTCAATTTTTTCGTAAATGTCATCTAAGATTTTTATTGATTCCACTGGGTTTTGAGCTAAAATAATTGATTGCTTATTTCTACCCAAAATTTAATTTAGATGTTGAAAATGCTGATTGGCTGTTAGTATTTGATAACAAAGCCAACCAATCAGCATGACATTTTTATAGGCTTAATAAATTTGAAAGTCATCCCGTATATTTTTACCTAATTTTTCATAAGAAATCTGTTGACCCCAATTTTTTATATCTGTAACCTTCAACGTTTTGAGACTCTCAATATCATTGAAATTGAACATTGTGTGGTATTGTACTGGATTTCGAAAAATAAGCGTAGGTTTTTCCGAATATAATTGTCCAAAGGAATCAGCATTTGAAGGAAAGCTGAAATCTAATGTACCAACACCACATCGCTGATTGAAGTATTTTCTTAACGAATTTATCAGATCCAAAATCATTATCTGGTCTAAAAGTAAATATCAAATGATATAAAGTGAATTCGTTTTTCACTGTAGGGCAGACTTGTAAAAGGTTACGATTTTGCGTGGGGTTTGTGAGTGCTTCCAGCAATGTGCTGGGGAGAAATAAGCCCTTTTTAAGGTAGGATCTCGACTGTGAACGTCCATCTTGACCTATATAAGTACCACACCTGAGAGAGGGCCGAGGTGTAGTAGCACTGCGAATCAAACGAGGCTATATAGGGTGAAATGCGATTTGAAAATGACATTTTTCGGGCCGTTACACGTGAGTAGGCTCAAAAGACGCGCAGTATCGTTTTTAGTTGAAAAAAATGTTTTTTTTGAAAAACGATATGTCGGAAGGCTGTCAAAACTGAGCTTGAAACTCAAAATCAAGGAATTTGAAATCGCATTCCAACAGCTGTCCAACACTAAAATTTTTATAATAGTAATTTTTGTATTCTCCTTGATCATGCAGTTCGTTTGCACCCACTCTCAATATTTTTTTCGAAAAAAAATTCGAAAAAAATTCAAAAATTTTCTTCCAATAAAATTTCATGAGTAGGTTCAAACGAAGCGCCTGATGAAAGAGAGTTGAAAAAAAGCTGTAAAAATAATTTCTAGTGTTGGACAGCTTAGGAATGCGATTTCAAATTCCTCAATTTTGAGTTCAAAATTAAATTTTTTACGGCTGTCCACACTGAAAAAGTTTGTTATGCTTATTTTCCTGCATCTCTTCGTTTAAGTAAATATTAGAAAAATAATGACAATAAATTAAAAAAATCGAAAGAAAAAAATTGAAACTCAAAGTGAAAAAAAACGAATAATAAACTGTCCCACTGTTTCTTAATTTGGTTTTCTGATTCTGTGCAACACATGTGTGGAAACAATTCGACCGGGCAGTCAATAACACCAATAACGTGTTATAATGGTAAATTTCGTACTTTTTCTCACAATGATAGAGAATTGCAAATGTCAACGAACAATAGAAAGGACAGATTAAAAAAATAAATATTTTGCCTTGAAAAGCATTTCCTCCGTGAGTTTTGAAAATAGGAAAAATTTGTTAGAGAAATTTGTTTCAACGCCAATCAGGACAAAAACTATGTTTGACCTTTATTTTTCCTGGAAAGTGCGCGAAACTTTTGATTTTCTTAATTTAGCATTGATAAGCAGTATTTTTACAGTCTTAACTACTCTTTAAAGTACTATGCTAGACATTAATAATTTTTTGGAAGTAAATTGAGAGTTTTGAAGCTTAGTTTTTAACGCAGAAAAATAAAAATATTATTTTTGAACCTTTTATCGAAAAAAAAAATAATATTTAACGTTTCGATTATTTATCTCATCAAGATGTGAGTTTTTAACAAGTTACAAGTTTAACAGCATTCGCGCAAAATACTTTGGTAACTACATAAAATTTGAGCCAAAGCTATTTAAATTTATTTCTAATGAAAAAATATTTTTTTCCGAACAATAAATGAAATTCATAACTTGTGAATCACATGTTGTGATCAGACCTGCTGGAGAAAAACATAGCAAAATGCTTTGAGCGAACAGCGACAGATAATTGTTTGAACTTGTGAATAAATCCGCGAAGAGGAGACTTTTTAGTAAAATCAAGCTAAAATTTTGCTTGATTTACTAAAATAGTCTCCTCTTCCGGGATTTAAGATATGCTACTCAAAAAAATATTTCGAAAATTGAGGGGAAAATAAGTGTTTTTTTCTAGATTTTACGCGATGTGCATTCAAATCGCAAATTTTGAGCGAACAGCCTCAGAATATCATCAATAGGGTACCTGAACAAAAATAAAAGTTGATATCTCAAAACTAAGGAAAAGATAGACTTTTAATTTTCAATAGATGATTTTAAACGTCATTTCCGGCGGAAGTGACAATAAACGCGATCAAGTTCGTACTGATGAACGTACTGATCGACGCAATTAACTATATATTGTATTTCTGGTAGAATCATATCTTCCTGTTATCTGCAGTTCGCGTGAAACAGACTAGCAAATACGGTTTTAGGTCAAATTTGCGGTGACACACATTAAAAGAGATTTGATTCTATCAGAAATACATATTCGAGTGAATTGGCGTCGAATCAGGTTCAAAGTTGGTCGCACTTATATCTACTTCTGCCGGAAATCACGTTCAAAAGTCTTGTCTTTGAAAATTAAAAGTCTATCTCCTTCCTGAGTTTTTGAGATATCATTTTTTTGTATAATTACCGTACTGACAAAATCTGAGCTGCATTAATTTAACCGGCACGTACATCAGATAACGTTGCAGAAAAAATGGACCCCTTGAAAAAACCCTTGTCTGTCGAGTCAGCTTTCATTTGTAATACCGCTATTTGACTTCCTGGATCTTAAGGACTTAAAGGTCACTTTTCGTACCTTTAGGGGGTATATCTGCGATTGACATATCACGGTGAAATATTCTGAAAACTAAAAGCTTACAAGAAAAAAACGCAAATGCTAATTTGTAGATCTATCCTTAATCTTGCGAAAAAGTACAGCAAAAATTATTTTTACCATTACACCAATAGGTACAGTATCGTAACAAGGTTACATTTCAAAACTTCAAAATCTATCTTCTCCCAGACGTATATCAAATGAGCTCCAATTTTCACAAAGATAACGTAACGGTAGTATATTAAAATTTTTATCGAGAGCTTTTTTTGATCCGGCAATGAAACATTCTAGAACGCCAAATAACCGACGATTCTATCTCCTCTAGGATATGTTTGCAAAATGGCTCAAATTTTACAAGTATTCCTCAAAAATTTTAAAGAGATGATCGAGAGCTTTTTGCAATTCGAGCTAGAACTCGTAATATGATTTTTTTGGTCATTTCCTAAGAAATTCCGAAAAAAAGTGCTCGTTCGATTTTTCGAAAGTAAGCTCAAAGAAAGCCAGTGAAACACTGATGAGAAGGTTGGCTTACGTCAAGTCGATATTGAAGTTTTAGTGGTCAAATTCGAGCAAACGTTATTTTTTAACTTTATGTTTTGAAAAGTACTTGAAAAAAAATCGAAAAAAATGCTAAAATTTCGAAAAAAATTTTGATAAATTGGTTCTTAGTACACTTAATTATCACCCAGTATCAATATTCAAGCATGTTTAGAGCTCTAAGGCCTTTATTTAATGACAGATATACCCCTTAAGGGGTGGGCAACGCAATCTGGGCAAAATGTATGTCTAGAGTTCTTACTTACCCTCGAAATACTATTCTAGAAAATATTTTTTTTGGAATTAGATATTGAGTAGTTGAGCCTTATTTACATCAAATTTATTTTCTAAAACTGCATGTGAATTCGCGTCGATAGGTATATGAAAATTATCCTCTCTTTTT
>SCLH01001779.1:7673-21075 GCA_004367855.1 Oikopleura vanhoeffeni
CGGAACGCAAAAAATAAACGGAACGCGTTCCATTTGATACTCTGGTCTTGACCCATAGACAAGTCTACCTGACAAAAATCATGACATTGCCTGGTCTGAAATTTTTTTGCAAAGTATATCAACTCGAGTACTGGGGTTTTCAAGGTCGATTTGATGCTGTACTAGAAATAACACGAACGTACGGGTTTCAGTTTTCATATATTCAAGCAAAAATCTTGGTGGCAGGACATTTGCGGGGCAAAACAATTTGATATTTAGTTGAAAAAAAGCTGTTTTTTTTTAAAATTTCCGGGCAAATATAATTTGTTTGTTTTTGCCCTGGAAATTTCACTGATAAGTGGGTTTTTGGACGATCTTCCGGGGCAATCAGTTTTTTTTCTTTTAGTTGGAAAACTGCAGTTTTAAATTTATTCCTGTTTTGAAAGTATTAGATCTAGGTTTAGGTAAACTCGTGTCCAGTGTACACGGTCGGGAAGTTTTTTCAATAAAAAAATAATTTTTAAATTTATTCCTATGTTGAAAGTATTAGATTTAGGGTTAGGTAAACTCGTGTCNAAAATATAATGCAAAACTGCACGTATAATACGTAATATACGCCATGGCGCCAATGGGCGCGCGCCCGGGCGTACTATTGATTGGGTTAGTTATTCTCAAGAATTCGTCAAATTCGTATTCATTTTGAGAAAATGTTATCTGTGAAACTAAAATTTATCGAAAAACAATTTATTTAAGTCTAGAAACAATTCCGACGAATAATAAAAATTTCACGACTAAAAAGTTTGCCCCGGAAAAATCAACAAAAACGCCTTTTTTCTTTATTTTTCCGGGGCATAAAAACAACAAAAATATGCCCCGCAAAAGTTGCTAAAAGTGCATTTTTCATAAATTTTGCGGGGCAAACAAAAAAAAATAAAAAATTGTCGTAGATTCTGGAATAAACAAAAAAAAATTTGCAAAAATGCCCCGCAAATGACTCCTTACCAAAATCTTGCTCCGAAAAAACATATTGTCGAGCTCTGATTGGCCGACCAATCAGAAAATACCTTTTAAAAGTGATGGGATTTTTTTTTTAAATCCATCAACTACCTAAGTTTTAAAGATAGATTAACATTTTATAGATGATGTTCATAGATAAAAATTTCAAAAATGATCATTACCGTGAAAAAAGTGAACCCTTTTAATAAGAATTGAAAGACCAAAAATAAATGACCAGTTCGATCAAAAGGCCTTCAAATTAATTTCAATGTTGTTTTCAGAGAAAAGCTCACTGCATTTGTAGTTAAATTGCATATAAAATGCAAAATTTCTATTTTCAAAAAATTCTCCCTTATTAAATAAATTCCATAGTACTTATTTTTTTTAGACTAAGTCCACTGTACTTCATTTTACTTCAAACTGCATGAAAAATGCAACATATCCATAAAAAAATTTTTATGGAATAGGCACACTGAACTGATATATTTTTTAGACTAAGTCCACTGTACTTCATTTACTTCAAACTGCATAACAAATGCTACGTATCCATAAAATTTTTTTATAGAATAGGTCCACTGTACTGATATATTTTTTTTTAAAAAAACAGCTTAAGGGGGTAGGTGTCGTAATCTGGTACCTTTCAATCACGCCTCAGAACAAATCTAGGGCAGTTGTNGTTAAACAACAATCTTGCATCGCTTAAAAAATCAGAAGTGACGGAATGGCTCGTCACAACAGAACCGTGCTTCCAAAGTGACGACATTATCATTTCAAATGTATCTCCTCCCTGCTTTTTTAAGATACAACAGATGATTAATGACTTGTAGATCTGAGAGCGGTCAGCAGGAGAGCCAGAGCATATGACACTCGTCGATGTCATAGCCACGCGCCACACGCACAGAATAACGCAACTAGTGTTTAATGCCCACTCAGTTTACATAGGGTTAAAAATACTGTTTTTGGTGATCTCTAACGCAAATCGACGAATTTGTCAAAACACAACTAGGTAATTCTGCCCGACAACAAATCTGTGTGGTTAAATCTAAAGCAATAAATCATGTTGTACTTCAAAAAATCAGGGAGGAGATACCATTTGAAATAATAATTATTCACTTTTGTAAGGCACTGTTTGATTCGACCGAGCCCATCCGTCACTGCTCGATTTTTTTATATGTGATGCAAGAGTCTTATATGCAGGCTAGTAATTGTGGTCCAACGATTTGTACTCGCAGTCGCCGACAATCAGCCCCATTGAAAAACCCCGAAAATGCGACGACGCACGCCCCCTAAGGTGAAAAAAAAATGGTATCAGCCCCGACGTGAAATTTCTGGCCAAACTCCAAGGACGCAGTTTGAATATTATTTTTTGAGCTTAAGCGTCAATCGTATCAAATTTTTCCAGTAGTAATCAAATATTCGCAACAATCAATGTTTCTGGAAACGGGAATTCAAAAAATTAAAACTATGGCCAAATATTTACCGTTCCTCGGCGCAAAGCCAAAAAAAATTCTCATTTTAGACCCAGTTAAAAAACAAATTTCAATATTTTTTGGAAAATTTTGAATTTTTTTTGACAATTTTAAAATTCCAATAATAACTAAACAGGCCAGCGTTTGAGATCAGAAATCCTGAAATTCAAATAATAAATTTTTTTCTATCTGAGATAAGTTTTAATTAAGTTGACAGCATTCCAGTTCTCTCTTAATCATACACAGTGCGCACCGCTATACAACATAAACAGCATGTCCATATCATAACCAAACACTCAAAGGCTGATTTCCAGTTAGTATTGATGTTGAACTTTAAAAACATACTTTCCACTCAGTTTTGATGCAGAATTCATTCGCCTTATCCAAAATAACATTTGTACATATTATGTGATATGCTATTTTTGGTTAAAATCTCAAAAAAGGGTTCAAAGTCGAATTACAAAAATTTTTTTCCAAAATTGATTTCTCAAGACCCGATTGGACCCCAGGAATTGTATTTATTTGCGTAATTTATGAAACAAAGAGAGCGTAATTTTTTTGCATGCAATCAGCACCCAGGACCCCTCTAAGGGGGTGGTGTTAGTGATTTTTGGGAATTTCAGAGGCTTTGTTACGGTTAGACCCAAATTTAGACTGTTGACAATTTTTGAAAACATACATTAGAAAAGATCTACTTTGATCTCACGATTCCATTTGACAGTTTAGTCACTCTCAATCAACCATCTGCATGGTGTAACCGCGGGTTAAAGACGAATTTCTCAGCTTTTTTCAAAAAAACAAGGATGCCTAGAGCTTATAATCGGAAGTTTTTGAAGATTCGGTGATAATCTAGAAAATTGTCTGAATTTAGTGAATCGTTCTGTTTTTTTTGATTGTTTTGCCTCAGGGGTGGGAAATTTGGCTGAATGTGCCAAAAAAGGCTGTTTCATTTGGACGTTATGAATAAAGGCTTTTTCTGTGGAAATGCCCAGAAACGTCATTTTCGAATGTAAGAAAGCCCTAGGGGTGGTTAACATAGATTGGTCGTCCCTTTTTTGAATTTCGCCGTGATGAGACTGTAAATCGAACAAAAAAATTGCGCGAAATGACAATTTGAAAATAAACGCGTTGAAAGTATTACGAAATATTTGAATGTCACCAAAAGATTCCTGGGTAATGATTTGCTGGAAACGGATATAGCAACCTATGGTCTGAATTTTCAACACACACAGTGCTTAGAGATCAAAATCATAAAATTTTAATGAAAACTTTAATTTTTTTCTAAAATCGCTGTGGTCAACATCAGACTATAGTTGCCTAATATCGTTTCCAGCAAATAATACGCCAAGGAATCTTTTCGGACATTTAAATTTTCTAATTATCACTTTATGTCTCAAAATTCTCATTTCGCTCGCGCACTGTTTTGTGGTTCGATTTACAGCAATCAAGGGCGAAAATTCAATAAAAAGTACGACCATTCGATGTGCATCACCCCTAGGGCTTGTTACATTCGAAATGACGTTTCTTGCATTTCCACAGAAAAAACCCTTAAAATCAAAACGTCGAAAAAACCCTTTTTTTGGCACATTCAACCAGATTGACTGACGGTCCTGAGGCAATATCGAAAAAAACAGAACCGATTCACTAAAATTCAGACAATTTCCGGAATTCTCACCAAATTTTCAAAACTTTCCGGGATATAAGCTTCTAGGAATCTTGGTTTCCTTTGAAAAAAGCTGAGGGACTCGTGTTTAACCGCGGTTAACCACATTGGTTGGTGGGAGTGGTAGTAAACTGTCAAATGAATCGCGAGATCAAGATATATCTTCCCTAATGTGTGGTTTGCAGAAAATGTCCAGTCTGCATTTGTCTAACCGTAACGAAGCCTCTGAAATCCCAAAAATCACTACACACCCCCTTAACCCAAAGGAGATGAGCGCTGCAGTTCATTTTTCAGTGTATTATAATCTATTATCTTATAATGATTTCATATCAAATAACTTTGGCTACAAAAATTAATTCAAAGAAATTGCGATCTTAATAAATTTAGTTATTCAAATTCATAATTTATATCGACGTTTCACTTTTATTATAAGTATCTTCGGAAATGATTTTTTCCAAAGTCAAAGTTAAGTTTAAGGAAAACAAATTCTTTACCAGAGTTTATCTAAAACATACAGTAGTGGAATTTTCAAGGTGAAGTTTTTGCAAAGTATATTTTAGAATAAACATTAAAGGGGTAGGTGTCGTTTTTTTGGTCCTTTCAAGTTCACGTCCTCAGAACAATTCTAGGGCCAGTTGTGGAAAAAATCTGAGGATACCCTCGTTTTGTTAAAAGATCGGCTATCCTTCTTCTAACGAGTACAGCATCGGGCTAAACGTACAATTGTAGCAACAGTCACACCGACCAGGTGGTGAGTCTATCTAGAACACCTAAACGTTTTTAGTGTTTAAATCTATCTTCTTTTAGACCCCCCACAATCATCAAAAGCGTCTCAAAATTTACACAAAGTAAGCGGATAATGAGAACAAAAATGTGCTGGAAGGATTTTCCAAAATTTTGACGCTTTTTTTTTTAGCACATTCTCAACTGTGAAACGCCGATTTTTACCATTTTTTCGACTTCAAACTCTATCTCTTTTTAGACAATGTTTAGAATAAAGCCAGTTTTTTTCGGAAACTAAAGGTAGAAAATATATGCGGACTCAATCGCTGATCGCAAAAGGAATTTTTTTTGCCTTAATATTCTAGAAAGTCTAGAAAATTGACTTGGAGTAAACCGGAAAATGAAAAGTTCGTAAAAAAATGTCGTCTGACGGAACAAAAGTACCAGCGCAAATTGAAGCTGAGAGTTCACTGATGCAAAAAATGCTGCTTACAGCTAATCGAACATTTCGAACCAATCAGCGTCAAATTCGATAATTAGCGTTGTAACAATTTTCGCTTAAAAATATTAAAATTTCCTGAGAATCGATTAAGACATTTTTTGATAATTTTAATGTTATGACTAGTTCAAGCGGTCAGTATTACCAATTTAAAAATGTTCATATTATGTAGCATACCGGTTTTTATGCGGTTAAAGCTAAAAAATATTCGATTTGAAAATTTAGATTTTTTCTAGATTGTTTTTGAGAAAAAATAATTGCCACCAATGAGACTCCTTGGGTCGAACTTTATCAAACCGATTAATAATTTATCATAAATTAATATCGGTTATGACTAAAGTTGAACCAAGGAATCTCGTGGTGGCAATCATTTTTTTCAAAACAATCTAGAACGAAAAATCTGGAATTTTGAAAATTCGAATATGTTTTGTGTGCTTTAACCCGCATAAAACCGGTATTCCCCCCAGATATGAACATTTTTATGGTGAATATGACCCACCGAAAACGATGCATCACATTAAAATGTATCGAAAATGTCTTAATCGAATTTTTAGAAAATTTTCAAATTATTTTTTAAGCCCAAATGTTAACCTAATTAGTGAATTTGACGCTGGATTGGTTAAAAATTTGTGATTAGCGGTCAGCCACTTTTTGATGCAGTGGAAATATGCTTCAATTTGGTGGTACTTTGGTTCCGATCACTTTTTTTTCGACCTTTTCATTTCCCGGTTTTACTTAACTACGCATCATTTCTAGAATTCTAGGGTGAAATTCAAAAATCCGAGCCAACCCATATTTGAGAACACTATATTCATCTAACCTAGTCCGAAAAAACGGTGTTATTCTGAACATCCGTCTAGGAGAAGTATCACTTTGAAAACGAAAAAATTGTAAAAATCGCGTTCAAAAGTGATTCTAGAAAATTCAAGAGCGAAAATTCAAAAAAATGGCTTAAACATATTGTAACCTCACTCTTCCCGTACTCTGTGGTAAATTTTCAGACCGCTTTCTATGTGGGGTCTAAAAAGAAGATAGATTTTGACCAAAACCGTTTAAGTGCTCTAGAATAGACTCACCACCTGGTGAGTGTGATGTACCAGATTTGACTTTGAGATGTGGTAATCGTCTCTTGGAGTAACAACGCCCTAGATTTGTTCTGAGGCGTGATTGTTTGTCGATTTACAGCCAATCACGGCGAAATTCAAAAAAGGACGACCAATTCGATGTTAACCACCCCTAGGGCATCTTACATTCCGAAAATGACGTTTCTGGCATTTCCACAGAAAAAGCCTTTTATCATAACGTCCAAAAAAACAGCCTTTTTCGGCACATTAAGCCAAATTCCTGACCCCTGAGGGAAAAATCGAAAAAAACAGAACCGATTCACTAAAATTCAGACAATTTTCTAGATTATCACCGAATCTCAAAACTTTCCGATATAAGCTCTAGGATCCTTGTTTTTTTTGAAAAAAGCTGAGGGATTCGTCTTTAACCGCGGTTAACCAGATGGTTGGTGAGAGTGGTACTAAACTGTCAAATGGAATCGTGAGATCAAAGATAGATCTTTCTAATGTATGTTTCAAAAATGTCCAGTCTAAATTTGTCTAACCGTACGAAGCCTCTGAAATCCCAAAAATCACTAACACCACCCCCTTAAGAGGGTTCTGGGTGCTGGATTGCATGCAAAAATTATCTTTCTTTGTTTCATAAATTAAGCAATTAAATACAATTCCTGGGTCAATCGGTCTTGAGAAATCAATTTTGGCAAATTTTTTTTGTTTGTAATTCGACTTTGAACCCTTTTTTGAGAGTTTTAACCAAAAATAGCATATCACATAAATATGTACAAAATTGTTATTTTGATAGCGAAATTGAATTCTGCATCAAAAACTGAGCTAGGAAAGTAAGTTTTTAAAAGTTCAACACCAATACTAACTGAAATCAGGCCTTTGATTGTTTGTTATGATATTGACATGCTGCTTTTATGTTTATAGCGGTGCGCACTTGATGTATGATTAAGAGAGAACTGGAAGTGCTGTCAACTTAATTAAAAACTATCTCAGATAGAAAAAAATATTATATTTGAATTTCAGGATTTCTGATCTCAACGTGGCCTGTTTAGTTATATGAATTTTAAAAATTGTCAAAAAAAAATTCAAAATTTTCCAAAAAAATATTGAAATTTTTTTTAACTGTCTAAAATGAGAAATTTTTTTTTGCTCTTGCGCGAGAACGGTAAATAATTTGGCCATAGTTTATAATCCCGTTTCCAGAAACATGATTGTTGCGAATATTTGATACTACTGAAAATTTGATACGATGACCTTGAGCTCAAAAAATAATATTCAAACTGCGATCCTTGAGTTATGGCCAGAAATTTCAGGACCAGAGCAAAACGCCCGGGATTTCTGCAGCCCGCGAGCTGTGCCGCGAAAAGTAAATAAANGTGCTGGATTGCATGCAAAAATTATCTTTCTTTGTTTGATAAATTAAGCAAATAAGTACAATTCCTGGGTCAATCGGTCTTGAGAAATCAATTTCGGCAAAGAAAATTTTTGTAATTCGACTTTGAACCCTTTTTTGAGAGTTTTAACCAAAAATAGCTTATCACATAAATATGGACAAAAATTTTATTTTGATAGCGAAATTGAATTATGCATCAAAAACTGAGCTAGGAAAGTTTGTTATAAAAAAGTTTAACACTAATACTAACTGAAATCAGGCCTTTGATTGTTTGTTATGATATTGACATGCTGCTTTTATGTTTATAGCGGTGCGCACTTGATGTATGATTAAGAGAGATTACCTCAAAATGATAAAAACCCGAACGTTTTATGTATTTTTTTGTGCTTAATATTTCCTGTTTTAACAAAAAAAAAATCTAAATAATATAAACCAGAAATATCCCATTTTACGAAAGTCACTTTTTTCATTTTTACGAATAACCCAAACGTAATCTGTTCTAAAAAATCGGAACGTTTTGTGGTCAACGATGTTTCTGATAAATTTTTCAAGTTTGAATCAACTTGGAAATAAACTCCGCGAGAAATATCTTGCTGGAGACAAATAAAGGCTTGAGAAAAAGCGTTCTCGTAAAGTGTTTTACGAGCTTATTACGATTTTAAATATAAATTGACATATTTCAAAATCATCNGTTCACGGAACAATATATATTTTTTATTTTTACTTTCCAACATTCCAAACAAAATGTATCATGATTCAAAAAGTAGTCAAAAACTCCCCAGCAATTGCTGTGTTAGCACACATAACCTTCTTAAATTAGAGACATTTTGATCACTTTCCTCAAGCAATATCCAAAGAAAAAATAGTAGCGCAATTTAGTTCGTCGAGCGTTCTTACTAGATACAAAATTCATTTTTTTTATTTAACAAATTTTTAAAATTTCAAATATTTCTAACTGAAAATAAAGGAACTCTGGCTGTATCTTATTTTGCTAAAGATAGAACCGATGAAAATGGTAAACCATTTCAGCATGTCGTAGACAAAATTTTAAATGCAGCCAGCGAGTACGGGATAAAAATTGCGCTTCATATGGAACCTTATGAAGGGCGAACTGCTTCTTCTGTCAAAGATGATATAAAATCAACTATTGAATTGATGGATAGTTAGGGTTCCACACGGGAAAAATATATTTATATTAGTAAATTACTTTAGTGAACACGTAAAATTAATCGATAGCATTCCGAGGTTAAAAAGCATGATAATACAATATTTTTATATTTTTTCAAAAAAAGATTGTTTTTATTCGACGTTTCGNTAAGGGGGTTCTATAGGCAAAATGGACTTTTTGAATTGCTTATTTCTCTCGGCATAGACATAGGAAGTGAATAAAACATTCTGATAAGTTAGTTCGTAATCTCTGGATGACGTTTTGAATCATATTTTGGAGATCATATTTTGAATCATATTTTTACGATTTTTTGAGTTAATATGACTAAAAAAGCCACGTTGAGTTCAAAAATCATAAAATCAAACCTCTAGCTCTTTTAGTTCAAAAGATACGACTTGCCTATAGAACCTATATACTCAAAATAAGCTTGTTTCAAATTTTATGAAAAAAATTCCAGAATGTTAAATTTTTTCAAATTTTTATTTCTTTATATAATTAAACAGTCTACGTGGAGATCAAAAATTCTAAAATGCAGTCAAAATAATTTTCAGTACAGAAGATATGGGCTGCCTATAGAACCTCCTTAAGTTAACAATGTTAACTCCTTGTAAAATCGAAAAAACTTTTCAAATTATGACGTTATGGTCGCGCTTTTTATTTTCGAACAAAAAACTTTATTTCTGTTTCCATATTGCCTTTTAGGCAAAAAACTTTCGGCGAAATATTGGGCCTCCCCAGGGGGAGTCCCCCTGTATAAAGATAAACCTAGAAAGTATATTTGCTAAACTTTTGTACGTTTAAGTGATGTATGTTAAATTCGTGAGCGAACCGATTTTACGGGGTAGACCCAATTGCCAAGAATTTTTTTGAGACAATAGCATTTTACACTACGCGCGGCAAAGGCGTTTTCAAAAAGGCGGCTACGGCACAGCGGTAACTATTGTGACAAACAGATTAAACAAATGATTTTTATCCGCTCAGATTGCGTGGGTTACTTGAGAATTACTACTTATTTTACATTTTATTATCAGATTATCTGAATTGAGATACTAAGATATCCGAGCAAAACAAATCATAAAAAAAATTCTTGGAATTTGCAGCTAACTTTAAAACGGAAATTGGTCAAAACAGCGTGTTACGATACACATATTTTCATAGTCTCACACCGAAAACACATATTTTCGATCACTGCACATGCTTGTTTTGTCCGCACAAAGAGCTGTTTTTTAGTCTTTATAATCAACTAAAATTCAAGAATATTTATCAAATGGAAATTCATAAATATGTTCCTTTTCTCCAACACATTAATGAAAATGGGACCCCAAAAATTGAGGGTACCCGCCTAAANAAAGGCAAAAAAACCTATTATTGAAAAAGAGCCGTTTTTTCATGGGAATCGGCTAAATCCCCTTTAATTTCAAAGGTGCCGTTTTTGTGACAACAGCATTTAACACTACGCGCAGCAAAGGCGCTTTCAAAAAGGCGGCTACGGCACAGCGGTAACTATTGTGACAAACAGATTAAACAAATGATTTTTATCCGCTCAGATTGCGTGGGTTACTTGAGAATTACTACTATTTTTAATTATTATCAGATTATCTTGAATTGAGATACTAAGATATCCGAACAATACAAATCATAAAAAATTCTTGGAATTTGCAGCTAACTTTAAAACGGAAATTGGTCAAAAACGCGTGTTACGATACACATATTTTTATAGTCTCACACCGAAAACACATATTTTTCGATCACTGCACATGCCTGTTTTAAACGGCTGTGATTTTTTAATTGATGTATTTACCGAGCAGGTTTTTTAGAATTTTAACATTACTTAATTAAATACTACTTATCTCACCTTTAATCCGGGAATTTTGACTATTATTCAATTATATTTGGAAGTTATATGAACTAGTACGAACTGCTTAGAGAGCCTAACATCGGCAACTAAAAGATCTATAGGCCTCAGGCTATTTGTCCCTTTAATCGCACTTGAGCTTGCATTATCAAGGACTTTTAGAGTTCACTATATTCAAATGCAAGAAGAAAAAAATCGTCAACGATCAAATGAACAAACGAAAAAAGAGCTTTAAATCGAGAAATATTGCTGAAAGATATGCTCGATAATTCTGCGATTCGCCCTACAAAAAACAGCTCAGCTCTACCATCTCAGACAGCTTACGAAATCGGAAATATTTCAAGGATTTTGAAAATATATCATCTGCCACTTTCACTTCAAATTTTTCGCAGTCATCACTACCGAAGAAGAATTGGCAAATATCACTCTCAATCTTTTAAACTCATGAAAATGTTTACTTTATTCATTTTGAATAATTTTATCTTCAAATTTATGGAATAAAATGTGAAAAAGTTATTTATCCCTTTAAAAAAATAGTATCAATTCTTATCGACCTACGCAATTTGAGTGAGGTAAAATAATATGTTTGATTTTGTTTTTTCACAATGGTCGCGGCGCTTTCAAAAGCGTTTTGCCGCGGCGTAGTGTAAAATGCTCTCGTCTCAAAAAAATCCTTGGCAATGGGTAGCCCGGGGCTATTAGCCCCGCCAGGTCTTGCAACACAGTGACATTTGCCTGGCTTGACTTGACTTGGCTTGACGTACCAAAAACGTTATCAAGCCAGGTCAAGTCTAAAGGTCCTGGCTTAATTTCAACGCCCGAGTTAAGCCAGGGGTCAAAGTCACGCACCAAAGCCGAGCCAGTAGATGCCGGGCTTGGTCTAGTCTGTTCAGGGAATTTAAATTTATTGAAATATTGCTGATCTGGGGCAGCCCACTGTATATACTTCCTAGTTGACGCAGAAATTGACGAATTCTCATTCTTTATAAAAATCGACATATTCCCAATTTAATCTCAGTCGGGCTTTATATCAAAGAGCAGGAAGCTACAGCTTTTGACAGGGGAATCACTGATGCTGAATCCGCCTCTTGCGATAATTTGAGAATAAAATTGCTCGAAATTAATAATTTATCTAAAGTAAGAACGGGAGAACTAAAATACATTTAAGCCTGAAAACTAAGTTATATTAATATTTCGGCTGGAAAACCTAACATATTATTTTAAAATGTTTTTGTTCAAAAATTTGAATGGAGCAAGCGTACCGATAAAGAACGATTCGTGAATGGGTTTTATGTACCATTGACAGCAGTTTTTAGTTATATGATGACTTATTGGGATTTTATCGACAAGATAAATTTTGCGAGCTAGATGTGATTAAATGGTCATTTTTTTTGCATTTAGACCTCAGCGAGTTGTTAAGTCATACTGAAGTGAAAATTTAAAAAAACATCGATTTTTTCGATGTGTGCACTAAGTGCTGTGTAGACACACTTAGTGCCGAAATTATTATGCTCTCTAGCGCTGTAAAAGTTCCTGAATTAGCTATAATTTGAAATAACAAGTTCAGAAAAGTTATTCTCATATTTCAATCTTGATCATGTGAGTTTAAGAGTGCCTACATTTTCTGCGGAATAAAATCGCTTATTTTGAAAAAAAGAAGCATGATTTGAAATTAATTCTCACGTCTTTGTAATCGTATCGCGTTTTCAAAACTATTAAACGCATCCCAAGTATCATTTTTCTTGAAATCGTATTATAACCTGGTAATAATGAACTGTTCTACCAGCGGGAAACATATTTTATTTTTCAACGCTTGGAGACATTTACAAAAATATATTTTCCGAATTTTCATTTAATATAAAATGAATATATAACAAGCCACGCTGAATTAAAAAGGAAACAAATAAGCTCTTTATCATTTTTACATGCTCATTCATAGCCAGCCCATGCCATTCTTTAGATATTTGATGCACAGCATTATTTGCCTAGGCTTGGACCCAGCTAAATCCAGTTATGAAAAAGTGGAATTAAAAATCTATTCAGTAATCTTGTTGGAGATACATATGACAAATTAAACATTTGGCTATAAAAAAAGTAATTTGTTCATTTCGTTATTTATGTTAAAAATCCAAGATTAAGGAAAAATACAAAAAGGCAGAAAATCGACATACATGCAACATAAAATTAATCTACAGAAAAATTATATGTAAAACAGTTTATTTTTCTTTACAACTAAAAATTAAATTGTTTTTCATTATATTAAAACCACAAAGTCTTCGAAACCAAATTTTATAAAAGATTCTGAAATGACGGATTCTATTTTGTCAGGGATATCAATTTCACCACTTTTGTTAGAGATAATTCTCAAAAATTCTGGCATATTTTCAGTGAGTTTCTGATTATGTTAAAACCATTCAGAATAGGTTTGTCTTGAGAAGGCACTTTGTATATAAATATTCTTATGATGCTGAAACTCCTGAATTAAGGGGGGTAGGTGTCGCTTTTTGGTACCTTTCAATCACGCCTCAGAACAGTTCTAGGACAGTTGTAAAAAATTTGAGGATACTCGTTTGTAGATCTAGCCTTC
>SCLH01001779.1:45915-65624 GCA_004367855.1 Oikopleura vanhoeffeni
TTCATTGTATCCGACCATCCAGCACATGAGAAATTGATTGCAAGCAAAAAAAGCTTTTTCCTATCGAATAACTAGTTCTAGAACATCGGATTTGCTTGCAAAAATAATTTATTATTTACAATTCCACACATTGGATAGTCTCAAATTACAAAAAATAATAATCACAGCAAAAAATTACACTAAATGAAAGTATTTCAATATTATAATTAATACAATTTTGCCTATATTTAACTATAGCAAGGAATTTTCTAAAATAATTTTCGGCGAATTAAGATGAATTTATAAAATATTTTTAGTTGCGATTGTAGAGAATTTTTTTCTGACCAATAATATCGGCATTATGTGATTTTTGGATACGTGGATATGACGGTATACTTCAATGGAAAGAAATACCGGCAATTAGGTTTTATGCATTTAAACGTTGATGTGATAATATTTGCTAAAAATGAATCAATTTTTGACTTCTCAAGGTTACGGACTACAATATACAATTGGAAAAATAAACGTTCACTCAATTCTTACAAAAGATATTTGAGTTTTAAAAAGGGCTTATTTTCCCCAGCACATTGCTGGAAGCACCCACAATCCCCTTAAACCCAGGGGGTTCTGAATGTAAATTGCTGGGTATTTGTAACCACTTTTTAACAGTCTGTAACTTGTGATTAAAATGACCAAACATGAAAATAAAAAAAATATTGTTCTGTAAACACTTTTCATAATTTTTATAAATCCAAAAATTTTTCAGATTAGTAACAAATTCGTAAATCGTATTACGAAAACGAGTTTTAAAATGCACAATTTTTGCCCAGCAGCCAAAAACGCAAGCAGGTAATATACGTTTTAGTTGAAACTTTCAAAATAACACGGAAACATAACAGTCGACCAAACGTTGGGAAAGAGATAATTAGTTTACGTTCAGGTGATTCGTAAAAATGAAAAACAACAAAAAAAAAGACTTTCGTAAACAGTGCAAAATCTCTTTAAAATATGATTAAAAATGATTTTTATTAGAGCTAAAATATTAAGAGAATAAAATGCTTACAAACGTTGGTATGGAACTTGTGTTCATTTCTTTTTATCACAGATACTGCGCGCACTGCTATATTATGAAAAGTAACGTGTTAATTACATAACAAATAATAGAATGCTGATCTGCCTTCAATAAAGGGGATGCACGCTTTTAAATATACTTTTTCATATCAGTTTTTTACATAGAATTCATTTTTATGATATTTTTATTAATATTTCTTTAATACGCGAATTTTGGTTGGAACTCAAAAAATAGACTTTAACGTCGAAATAAATATTTTTTATAAGTCATAATAAATTTGTCAGACCCGATTTACCCATACATGAAATTTTTTTATTAAATTTATCAAAAAAAGGAACTTTATTTGTGCATGCAAATTGACATGCAGAACCCCCTTAAGGGGGTAACCGACGGGTTTTACTGATTTTCAAACGTTAGTCCTGAGCTAACCGCTATTTGTATTGAGTTCAAACTTCGGATTCTAGGAGATATTTGTTTGAAATTTTCAAAAAATGGTGTCAACGGTGGCCGGTATACCAATCCAAAAAGTGATTTTTTCCATTTTTTGGTACAACTTTATCTAGCTCCTGGATATCAAAATTTTCTTTTTTTTTCAGTATAAACTTTAATTTGTGAGCTTAACAGCCGTACAAAGCCTGATTTTCAAATTTCTTGTTATTTAGAGAAATTTCCAAAATAAATGGGTGTTTTTGCACATGTTCGCTGGTACCAAATCATTTAGTCGAACAATATCAGATTTTTTTNTTCAAAACAATCTAGAAGAAAATCTAGAATTTTCAAAATTCGAATATTTTTTTGCATTAAACCGCATAAAACTGGTATTCTATCATGATATGAACATTTTTTATTTGTGAATATGACCCGCCTAAAACGATGCATGACATTAAAATTATCGGAAATGTCTTTAAGCGAATTCTAGAAATTTCAATTATTTTTAAGCAAAAATGTTTAACCCAATTATCGAATTTGACGCTGATTGGTTCAAAATTTTGATTAGCTGTAAGCAGATTTTTTAATCAGTGAACTCTCAGCTTCAATTTGGTGGTACTTTTGTGCCGATCAGACGACAGATTTTTTTTCGGACTTTTTATTTCCGGTTCACTTTAAATCAATTTTCTAGAATATTATTTAAAAGTTCCTTCTCATCACATTGACCGAATTATATTTATCTACCTTAGTCGAAAAAACGGCTTTATTCTAAACATACGTCTAAAATAAGATAGAGTTTGAAGTCGAAAAACTGGAAAAATCAGCGTTCAAGTTAGATTTTAGAATAAAAAATGTTAAAATTTGGAAAATTCCTTCTCATCACATTTTTTTTCTCATTTATCCGCTACTTTGTGTAAATTTTAAGACGCTTTGTATGTGGGGTCTAAAAGAAGATAGATTAAAAAAAANAAAAAAAACCGTTTAGTGTTCTAGAAAAGACTCACCACCTGGTGGTGTGATGTAACAATGTTGACTTTGAGATGTGTAATCGTTAGACGAAGACTAGATATACAAACAAGTTTCCTTAGATTTTTCACAATTGCCCTAGAATTTTTCTGAGGCGTGATTGAAAGGTACCAAAAAGCGACAGCTACCCCCTTAAGGTTATTTTCGAACATAACATTATGAAAACATATTTTAAGAATCTGGTCGAATCCTTGATACTTTTGCACCATTTTAAAACATTATTCCACTTCTTTTAATATATAGTGAAAATTTGAGAGGATATTTAAAACGGTAAAATTGTATAGTTTTTTCTGCAAAACAGTACGAGTCAACTTCAACATATTTTACAGCGTTAACGGGGTGGTCAACGCAAATCAAAAACATGTTTTGACCTCATTTTCCTCGAACGCTCGAAACTTCATACTTTGTCAATTTAGAATCGATTATCGGTATTTTCAGAGTCCTACTCTAGAAAGTAATATTTTTTTGTTGGAAGTAAAATTTAGAGTTTTGAAGCTTAGTTTTCAACGCAGAAAAATAAAAATTATATTTTTGAAAAAATCATAAAATTCTTAGCCAAATAAGCTTTTTAAATTGATTTTTGTGTGAAATTAAAAAAATAATTTTTGTCCAAACAAAAATTTTCACTTGTGAGTCTGACCTCGCAGGAGAAAACTGAGGAAGTCCATCAAAATTCTTTGAGCGAACAGCGACAGATAATTTTTTGGTCTTTGCGTACGTGCTACTCAAAAAAAAATTTTGAAAATTGAGGGACTAGATAGGTTTTGAAAACCCATGATTTTTAGGGTAAAATAAGCGTTTTTTCTAGATTTCAAGCGATATGCATTCAAATCGCAAGTTCTTTGAGCGAACTGCTAAAGATATTATCAGTACGGTTATTATACAAGAAAAATAAAGTTGATACCTTAAAAACTCCGGGAAGAGATAGACTTTTAATCTTTCAAAGAGAAGATTTTTCAACGTCATTGATCGCATGTGCGATATACTGTAGTAAGTGCGATCAACTTCGAACCTGATTCGACGCCAATTGGCTCAAATATTGTATTTCTGGTGGAATCATATCTTTCTGGTATCTCTATAAAGCGTGAAAGAGACAACAAAACTAGGTTTTAGCCAATTTTGCGTTGACCACCACCTTAATAGTCCTCAAAATTGTAATTATCTAACTGTAATAATAACAGTGTAATTATTTAAAATTTAATTCTGTCCTAAATCTCAATGACTTAAAAATAATTAAATCGCAAGTACTTTTACTTTCCCCGTTATAAGGGTCAAAGTCGAGCCACAAAACTGGCTTTGGTGCATGAGGGGGATTTCAATACTCGAGGTGTTAAAACTTTCTCCAATGAAACATTTTCTCAATTGAAAAGCGTACGCCCAGATTTTTACAATAAATTATTTCCTCGAACAGTAAATGTATCTTTTAATTTTGAAAGTCTCATGATAAATACAGTACCTTAGGTATTGTACCTGTAAATAAAATGTTATTCAATTTTTTTTGGTATTCAAATTAAAGTTCAAAAAAATTCTAGATCCCAGTTCAGATTTCAATTTCAGAAGTGGATTATTTTTTCGAGGAACAAAAACTTTTTTTAGCCAAATTATTTATTCGATAAATAATTAACCCAGATATTATTATTTGAAATGCGTCATATTTTTTCGATGCCTGGCCAATGGGGCGTACGAGGTTCATCTGGCCGGGTATCTCCTCGTAGCCCATTGGTTAATATCTCGTTTCACTTTTAAAAACACTCATTGCATAGAGACAACTTTTGAAAAGATTTTTTGTTGATTTTCGAAAAACCTCAAAAGCCCCAAAAACTATTAAAAATGAGAGTCAAAATGAGAGAAAATTTAGGGCGAAAACTCACAATTTCGAAAAGTATTTGTTGGAAGGCTGACCTCGGATTTGACAAGGCAGCATTTGATGGATTATTTCAGCCAGTTTGGGACCATAACCGATATAACAATTCCGCAGCCCTTTAGAAGTTTTGCTTTTATAACTTTTCAAGAATCTGGTAAGTCAAACAAAAAGTTTTGAGGTTCAAAAATTAATTTTTAACGAAAATTCAATATTTCGAATAAATTTATTATCTAGATTTAATTATATATCTAATATCTTAAATTTTTTATCGACCGGCTAAATTTTCATAATCTTGAGAAGAAAATCAAAAAGTGTATCAGGGCCCGCCGGGAGGAATACCATTAATTCTTAACCATTTTTTCACGAAAATTTAATATTTTCATTAGATTTTTTAAGCGACCGGCTAATTATTACGTAATTTCTATATTTAAAAAAAAACACAAAATAATTTAAAGTGTTATTATTGTTTTTCAGCCTACGCATTTTCGCCGAAAATTTATATATATTTTTTTTCAGGTGATGCTATCGCTATTTTGGACCAAGACCATCTTATAATGGGAGTTTCTGTAGTAACTCGTGGTGCTGACCCTATTCAAGACCAGAATAAAAACAAGTAATAACTTTTGAACTTGAAAAGTTCTAGAATTTTCTAACAAAAATTTTTAGTCGAAATAATCAGCAGTATAATAATACGAGTGCTAGTTCGAATTCTAATGAAGGATTTAACTCGAATAGTCAGTTTCAGCAACAGACATCCAAAAATAATTTTGTTGCGCAACACATCAATACGCAGCAACAACAACAAGATTTATCAGCGCCAAATCCTGAAATAATGTTCCAAGTGAGTTGAAATTAATTATTCAAGTTCTTTTTGTTTATCAAACGCGAAAAAAAGGACAATTTTTGTGTATTTCAGAAGAAATAAAAATCATAGCAGTTAAAAAGCCTGAAAGAAAATTTATAAAATTTTAGATTTTTAAATTTGGCATGGAAGAACAAGAAATTCTAGAGCATAAAATTTTTGTTTGATCAAATTATTTAGATAAAATTCTAAAAAATGATATAAAATTTGTTTATTGCATGGAGCCTATTAACCACAAAACGGTGAAAAATGTTTTTACGCGATTTTCACCGGTTAAAATTGGCTGTTTAGACATGGGCGCATGCTGCGCAAGAAATTGCATGATCAAGTGTGTAAATTTATACACAGATAAAATAATTAATCACACCCTGGGCCAATAAGAAACATTTTTTGCTACTTATTTTTAAATTATAGAAGAAACATCCAAATATAGCTTTTTGTGAGGGTTTTAACAACTTATTTTCTGACCACTGAAGGGCTAAAAAATTCCTTACTTCGAGGGTCCCAACAAGAAGACTTTAATTTTTCAGCCAGTACTCTCTAGAATAATATGAAATAAATAGCTCTGTTCAATCTATGAAATGGTGTTATTTACGAATATTCAACTAGATTCGAAATAAAGTGTTTCTGTAATATCTTTTCGTTCATTTTAACTACACTCTTAAGGTTCAGTTGGTTACAAAGTTTTTTGACCAGATCCTTTTAAACTGTTTCGTAATTACGCTTAAGCATTTGCTCTTTCTCTATATGAACTCCGTTGAGCGATCGCGTTTGACCAATAAAGGCGTTCAAAATTGAGGTCAAACGAGAACGCGCAGCAAAGAGTCTAGAGATCCTCTTTTTTGATATAGTTTAACCATATTTTTTCTAGGTGAACCAGGCATTAAGTCTAATGGGATTCAACCAGCAGAGTCAAGCCCGTCAGCCGCCGCCGTCATCTCGCGTCTCTTTTTCTGAGCAAGATGCTCCAATGAGATTAAGTTATGCGCCTCGAAGCCGCTCGCCAAGTAATTCTGGCTCGCCGCGGTTAAATGCAAGCAATCACAATTTACCTTTTTCGTCCTATTCATCTTCTTATCGCACCCCGGGCGCCGGAATTCTTTCCCCGCCTTCTGCCACGGCCTCACAGAGCATCAGAAATTTAGTGAATCGCAGGTCGACCACTGTGAGCAAAACGGAGGCATCGGGTATTTCGCCCGGTTGGCCTAATAATTCTGGGTATACAAGCTCACCGTGGGACGGGGCTAGTGACCCGCAAAGTAAAGTTTTTTCACACGGGAAATCGTGGTTATGATTTTGTACAGTGGAGTTTGTTGAAAAGATACGATTCATACTAAACAAACAAAAAATTTGTCGGTAGGACGTCAAAAAAATTTAAATTTCTGTGTGATTTTTTTTCAATATAAATTATCGGTTTATCTAGTCATTCTGAAACCATATTTTTTAAAAATAAATCTTTCAAAAAATGAATAAGTTTTGAGAATGATTTGTTAAATCGGTCGCCTGTTTTAGCTGTCCAAAAGTTGTATCGGCTCCAGGAGATCTAGAAAAGATATCGACAAAATCAAGATTTTTTTGTATTTTCAACCTTATATTTGTTGAGCCTTCGATTTACTACGTCTATTTCAAAACAATGTTTTTTTGAAGTGAGGAATTTTTTTGCAAACTTTGGCGAAAAATATTTTTCACTTCAAAAAAACCTTGTTTTGAAAAGGATTCTTATCTTGACTTTTTCTCCTGGAGCCGATACTCCTTATGGGCTAATAAATCATTGTCAAAACTTATACATTTAGAAAGAAATCAAAAATGATTTTAGAGTTGACTGAATATAATTAATAACCTCCACATCGGATATTTGTACTTTTGAACTAAACCGATTGGTGTTTTGTACATCATTTTATCTGACTCTATTGTAGATCATATATTATTATAATATATCGCAACTTCCACTGATAAGTTCTGTGAAGCTTTTTTTTATTAATTAAGGATACCCGTATGGTTTTTATGTACTCACATTTTTCTCTATAAATCGGTTAAGAATGTCTCTTTTTCATATTTGGGTTCAATCACATTTTTTTGTATTATGAATCAGTTTAACTGGAAAGTTTTACTAGGGATGGGCATTTCGAAAAAAAGCTGGTCAAAGGTCGACTTTTATGCCTATCTTTTGCTATGGCGCCTACGCAATTTCGTCCTGGTTTACAACAGGAAATGCCGATCCCTGGGCTTTCCCGTATATATATTTTCTGTGGAGCTACTTGACTATCTCCCACATCTCTTATTATTCAAATCTTTGGCTTATTTGACAGTAAACGTACATTTTTGTCAAAAAATATTTTTTCTACGTTCAGAAGTTTTGTTTGAGGTAGTCTCGATATTGAGGTTATTTTTATTCGCTCACGCACTGATAATTGAAGCTATTTTTAAGCATTTTATATCTATTTTGATTGTATTATGTCCTTGTGTTGCCGTAATATATTTTATATGAAAAAGTTGATTGTAGTAGTGTTTTAAAGGCTGACCAATCTCTTTTTTTGCAATATACTGGTGATAATAAAAAATTGGAAGCTATTCAAAATTTAGGGTCGAGATATTTGTTAAAATATGCAGAAAATATGGACTTTAAACAAACAGGGTCGGGCCCAAAACTGACTTTAAACGGACAGCCCCATAGGGAAGATTTTGACTTTAAGTGGACAGCCAAATACGATTTCCGAAAGAAATTTCTGGGTATTCAACAATATCTTCCCAGGGCTGACATCCTTTTATTATTATAATTTTTTGATATAAATATAGCTTATTTTTTACTTTTTAGTTAATTTTAAAGCATTTTCAGAATGAGAGGAAAAAATATTTTCACTCAAATACACGGTGCACAAAAATATTTTTTTAAATAAGGCTTTTAGATTAGTTTCATTTAGCCAACAAATTTCGAGCCCGATTTACAAAAATTATATTTTGTGCACTGTCTACGATTTGGAAATATTTTACTCTCATTATGAAGATGATTTAAATTAAAACAAATCTAAACAATATTTATATTGAAAATTTTATTTTCAAGAACCAAAAACATACCTTTTATGATTGTTGAAAATCAGCTATTTCTGGGCAATGATTTTTTAGTTGTTATAATTCATAGATATCAAAATTAGAATCGATTCCAGTAAATTAAGTGCATATATTTGGACTTTCAACGAAACGATGTTTCGCCCGCATAAAACGCTTTACAGTAATAAAGATTTTTTATGGTTTCCAATTTTTAGTGTTTTGTCTGACCATATATAGATTCCCTAAGTATGATCGTTATGTGTCCTCATTTTTTTTCCTTATATTGGTGTCCCTTTCACAGATAATCGTGTAGACACATTTTTCTCTTGCCTTGCTCTACCATCCTATAACCAGCTTGAAAACGATTTTTGTCCGATTTTCATTCATTTTTTGGTTTCATTATTTAAGTTTATAAAAGCTTGATTGTTTAAAAGGTGTTCATAAGCCTTCGTTTGTAGTTAAAATAATAATCAAATAGTATATATTTATTTCAAGGTTTTTACGACGTCGCGATACAAATAAACGTCAAAGTAACTCAATAATTATTATAGGCAAAAAAATTCATTTTTCTATGATCACGTTTTCACATCATAATCGTTCAAAAATGCACCTTTTTCAAAATGTTGCCCACATATTTTAACCCTCTTCTTTCGCACCTCGACAGGTGAAAGGTCAAACTAGCTCTTATTCGAAACTCGATCTGCAAATAAATGCGGAAAACTTAAATTTCAAAAAAATAAAGAGAAAATATTTCCGAATTTATTTCAAATTATTTTTGTTCAAGTAAGGGTTATCGTCCTAACATCAACGAAACTTTTTTTACATTTTATGGTGGATATAATTCTCTAGGTTCAATATTTTTATATCAGTTATTTTCACCCATGTTCTAGAGCTCTGTATGCTATCTGTGCACAAACTCTCTATGTCTACGAATATCTGAATTAGATTTCAGTTTTCTTTACCAAAGTTTTGATTATTTATACAATCGTGTTTGCTTTTCGGTTGGAAGGTCAATTTTGACTTATAATAGCACATTTTAACCCCTTGTGCCAAAGCAATATTATTTTGTTCACCTAATCAAATGATCCAAACATTATTTTTGCGTTTTTATTTCAAGAAATATATTATTCATCGGGCCGCCTCGGTTTTATCAGTTACTATAGTCTGTTTTAATCTTCCATATTATCGGTGAGGTTGGAAATGGTATATAATTGCGTAGGTTTTTTCGGCGATATTGGCCCCCCCCTGTTTACGTTTTTTTTTAATTTTGGGCCATAATATAAGCTTTCCAGCCTATTTTTTTCCTGTAAAAACGGAAATCGAAAAAATCGGCTCTACACTAGCACGTAGCTTGAAAAGTTGATAGGGTGTTGTTATTGACTTGATTACAGGGTAGGTTTAGCAGGGCTGAAAATGATAAATGTTCTGCCTTTACATCAGTCCCTTTAAAATATTTTTACTGTAATTTACGCATGTTATACCGACAATATTTCGTATTTAGCCTGATTCAACCCCCAAAGCTGGAAATATTATAGTGTCCTGCAAAACCTACCAAATTTTAGTTGTTTCAAGATAAATTTAACTTTGGTTTGGTTTTTTAGATACCTTATATTTATCAGCGAAATAGTTCAGAAATGAGACCTACGATTATTTTAATCTAAGGATCCAAATATAACATTTTAAACTTCGGGACGCTGCAGAGCCTGGTTTCAATTTCTACTGGGCATTTACCAAAAATAAACGAATTTTAGACTACAAAAACATTCCCGGTAAAAATAAAAACCAGCTCTGCAGCGCCACGAAGCCTTGAAAGTTATATTACGAGCCGAAATTTTAAAATATCGTATTCACCTTTTTCGAATTATCTCATTGATTTTATGTATCTAAAAACAAACCTGGGCCTTGATGAAAAATATTGTTTTTGAAATTTTCAAAATAAGCCATTTTTAATATTTTTTTTCTAGAATGCTTACAAAATTCGTCAGCCAAGTTGGTCGTCAAGCTGCCCGTCAGCTCGCTTCCACTAATGTCGCCGCCAACAAGGCTGGAGCTGCCGAAGTCGCCTCTCTTCTCGAAGAGAGAATCACTGGTGCATCCGCACTCTCTGATCTCCATGAAACCGGTCAAGTACTCACTATTGGTGACGGTATTGCTCGAGTTCACGGTTTGAGAAACATCCAAGCCGAAGAGATGGTAGAATTCTCTTCCGGAGTTAAAGGAATGGTGAGTTATATCATAAAAATATTTTCATTTTTTTGGATGGGGAAAAATTAAAAAAAAATACTCGCTTTTTAAACCTTGTGTTCTCGATCGTTGAAAATTAGAAAAAAGTTAAACTGCAATTGCAAAAATTATCGGATTTATATTCTTGGATAAGGCTTCTCCATTATATTCTTCTTTTGATAGGTTTGCCTGCCGGTGGCTGTGACATTTTAAAATGGAATTTTTGCAACCCATTTTAATTCTAAAATAATATTGCCTCCCGGCGGACCATGCCGGGCGCTGCAATATGCTTATAATCAATCGACCATTATGAAAAAAGTATATATTTTTGTCAAAAAAATTTATATTGCATTTTAGGCTTTGAACTTGGAAAGAGATAACGTCGGTATTGTCGTATTTGGAAACGATCGTCTTATCAAAGAAGGAGATACCGTCAAACGAACCGGTGCCATCGTCGATGTCCCAGTCGGACCAGGTCTTCTCGGACGTACCCTCGATGCTTTGGGAAATCCTCTCGATGGAATGGGCCCAATTGATGCTATCGAACGACGAAAGGTTGACGTCAAAGCCCCAGGTAAACAAATATTTTTTTTTGTAATTTTGCCACCGCTTGCCAACTCAATTTTAAAAATGGTATATCTTTTTTTTTGGAAAATTTTTGCCGACTATAATTCAAAAACATGTTTGAAAATATCTTGCCCACTCGATTAAAAAAACAATTTTGCCATCAGATGTCTAGATTCACAATACATATTTTTTGACAAGGTATTTGCCCACTATTTACAAAAAATTTTAGGTATTATTGCCCGTAAATCCGTCCACGAACCTATGCAGACTGGACTCAAGGCCATTGATTCCCTTGTCCCAATTGGTCGAGGACAGCGAGAGTTGATCATTGGTGATCGACAAACCGGTAAAACCGCCGTCGCTCTTGATTGCATGTTGAACCAATACCGATTCAACCAAGGTGATGACGAAAAAAAAAAGCTGTAAGTATTTAAAAAATATTCGTCATTTTGCAGTTCAGCAAAATAATTGTAAGAATGTGAAACTATAGTTTGAAATTTTTGATGTTCATTTTTCAGTTGGAGTCAAAATATCCTCTGAAGTTTATTTCTTGATGTTTTTTTCTGTTTTGGTCAAAATAACGATCAATTTCAACAAAATTTCGTATCTAAGGTAGCTTTTTTTTAGGTCACCGCAGATCCTTCAAAATCATTTTTGTAATTTGTCACTCCTAAATTTTGACCCCAAATTTATATAGTCAAGCATTTTCTCTTGAAGCTACCCACTGACTTAGACGATGAACTAACTGTAACTCTTTGAGAAGTGTGAAATACAAAATAATCGGGAAAAAGTTGTACTAGATGCCGAAAAATTGGTAAAAACACCAACTGTAAATTGACCTATTGAGAGGTGTCAAATTAGAAAAAATGCCAAACTAATTTTTTGTGACGCCGTTTTTTTTTAGTAATGCATAATTGTTGCATTGAATAGACATAGGATAAAGTTGTATAATAGCTAGGGAGCGCACCGGTAAAACTAACGAGAGAACTACAGTAGTTGATACAAATTCTTTGACCTCACGGGGGTTGTTGACTCTGAAAAAAACGATTCCGGGCACAAAAAAAAAGTTTTTGGCCATCTAGTGGTCAGAAATGGACTTTTTAAAACGCCCATTTAGAGCACTAACTTCGATTTTTAGCATATAAAACTCCATTTACCTGATTTTTCAGAAGTAGATCCGATGTCACAAAAAAATTTGCCAACTTTTGAAAATAAAAATTTTTGAAAAAAAAATTTCTGAAAATTTGTGAAAAAAAATTTTCGTCATTTTGAAGGAAAAATTTATGCAAAGACTGACTCTAAATNTCGTCTTGAACGTTTATAAAATAATCGGCAAGATATATTTCGTATAAATATAAATTCGGATTCATTTATATAATTAAATACCCCGTTACATGTTTCGTCGCGATTTTGTATAATGCCCACTGTTGGGCTTCGATGACGCGAAGGGATTTAAATTTTAGCCATTAATAGTAAAAACGCTAAAATATTTAATTACTTCAGAGGAAAGGGTTAAATTTAAAACTCGCTATAAAAAAAACCTCGACTGTATAATTCCGAATGTGTATTTTTGGATTCAGTAGAGTTTAGTAAGGAGGCCCGGAATTTAAAACTACTGTCCACGAAAGTACCTTCTGTACGTTGAGACGATGTCTTGAATGAGATACATATCATATATGTACATATTACATGCTACTAAATATGCGCTTTTAACAAACAGTGAAGTACTTTTCGCGGTGTAACGGGTGATTTTTTTATTAAAATGAATACAAAATATCTTCTTTATTATCGGAGAAAAAAATTGTATACTCTAAATTAAAGTTTAAATTTACCTGTTTGTGATCCTTGAGTGTTTGACAAAACTTTTCTTCAAATCGGTGACCTGTTCTGGTTTGATACGCATCGAGGTGACCTCGGACACCTAACATGCGACGCAAAGCTTGGACGGCACTTCTGTGTTCGTATTGCTTCTGCTTTGATGAGCTCAGTAAGTGAGTTCCTCGGGAAAGGAAGTTGTTGGGTAAGGCGTCCATATCGGAAGGAATTGGCAAAGGCGGCGATTCTCGGAACTGGGCAACAAGTTTCATCGTACCAAGATACTTGTTTCATGGCTTTTCATTGTGGGCGGCGGCTCCGACTCGGGAGACGGAAAGACCAACGTTGATGGCTGGTCGGATTACTCTAGGAAAACAAAATTATACTTTTTGGTCAGAATATTCACGAGATAATTATTTGTCTGTATGTATTATGAATACTTCGGTAGCATTTCAAAGTCCCAACCTTAGTCGCCATGCCAAGGAAAACTTATGATCATTTTTTTTTTTTTCTTACCGATTGATATAAAATTTTCAAGGAACCCCTTTTAAATTGTTACCGTTATATGGACTAGTAAAATCAACATTTTGGCCATAAAATTTTTTCTTTGCTTTGTTAAAAATGACATGGGGTAAAGAGTAGAGTAACCTAAAAAAGCTACCTTGGTCGTTTTTTATTCAACCCACTAAAGGGATCTATTCGATAGACCAGCTTAATAGCGACATTATTTTCATCAAAATTGACTTACCTTCAAGAAAAGTTCATTTTCAGAATTTTGTCCGTCAGTGATAGAATGACATTGGTTGGAATGTAGCAGATATCACGCAGCTTGAGTTTCAGATAACTGGAAGGGGGTAAGAGTCCGGCACTTGGGCATCAGACATCTTGCGGCTCTCTCCAAAGACGGGAGGAAGGTAGAAACATCTCCTGGGTAGGCTGAAAGTTTATTAGTTTCAGTATATTGTAATTCTGATAGATTGTACGCGTATTTTAACGCCATGCATCATGGCTCATAATTTATTAAAACGCAATTTCAGAAGCTACTATTTGGACAAACTTTTGATTTTGAGTAGAATTCGTTAACTTATTCTGCGTTTTAAAGTTTAATTTTGGGTTTTCAAACTGCGGCTGAAACATTAATAATGCTTCAATTTAAATTTTAATTTTGTGCCTATTTTTTTTTTATCCTCTTGTATAAGGCTTTTCACTTAACTGGAATTTTGCCATCGTTCCGGTTTGGTACCATTTGTAGGCGACCGATATCAGAAGCAAAAAAAATTTTTTGAGGCACCAAGGAAGGTTCAGGACCAAACTTGCCGGGGTTTGGTGTCATTTCGAAAATTGTAAGACTTTTGGGGCGGAATGAACTCTTAGGGCTACGAGTCTCGTAATTCGAGGTTTAAGATTTAACCGGTGGTTCGAATGACATCAAACCCGCCAAGTTTGGTGCTGACTTCTGGTTGCCTCCAAAATATTTTTTTGCTTCTGAATCTGGTTCGCCTACAGCCGGTACAAACGGACGATGGTTAACATTCAAGTTAAGTGAAAAGCCGTCTATATATTCATATTTTGTAGAGATACCATTTTATGCACCTAAATTAGAAAATATTTATTTTTCGAAGTTAATTTTTTTTTATTTTTCAATATTATTTAATAAGGCAGTTTTTAATACGCGACAGATTGACTGAACTACCAAGAAGAACCGTATGGTCCTCTTTTTAGGATTATATTTTTCGGCTAATGTGTTAAAATTTTTTGAAGATAATTTAAGGTACTTTTTTTTAGATAGCCCACCAGTTTTTCCATTGCATTCGAGAAACGGAACGAGATATTCATACGGGTTTAGCATCTAAAGCCAAGGGATAAAATAAATGACCAAAATTTATTATTTTCCAATGGATGTCGGGATACACCAAATTGACCTGGTAAGATTTATAAACGTCGGGTATTGAAAAATCCGAACATCGTTGAAGCCAATTCTTTCGGCACTTAGATCAGACCTTATCGTCCGAGAATTTTTTGGCATATGTTGTTTTTGTAATTTTGACACCCCTTAATTTAAAAAAAAAAATAAATAAAAACGTAATTTGACCCTTAAAGTTGTCTTGCAAAATCTATTATGTCGAAAAAATTTAATAACACAGTCACATGTAGTTCAGGTCGAGGTCTTCTGACTTAAAAGATGGCCAAAACTGTATTGACTCCTTGAGTAGGTGTCACATACATTAACAAATTTTGGGCCAAAAAATAGCTGTCGAAGCATGTGCGGTGTCCATCAGAACCGCACTTTTTAAAGTTTTACGGTTCAATTTCCAGTATCAACCGGAGCTCCGTTGTAAAATCAAAAAATTTTGGTCTCTTATTTATCCTTTGGCTGTTGGATGCAAAAATCCGTTTTGTGAATATCTCGTTCTGTTCTCAAATGGCAGGAAAACTGGTGGCTAACCTAAAGAAAATTACTTAAGAGGGGCACATTTTTGTAATATGAAACATATATGGTCAAAATGATTTATATGCGTCATTATTACACTTAATGTAAAAGATAATTCAATTTGGAATTCCAAAAATATAAAAAGTTAATCGAAAACATTTTCAAAATTGAACCCGATGAAAAAATTTAATTTTTCAGGGCACAATTTTTGTATTTGTGTTTTTGCGCGATTCTTTAATAATGAGTAAAAAAGGTATGTTGCCATATTCGATGGTAAGAGTATATTTCTCAAACATACTTCAGTCCTGGTGGTTGACGAAGAAGAAGGGACATTTGTCTGTAAGCAACAGCTTGTTTGGAGAGATCATATCATAAAGATTACCGCGGTGTCTGCCGTTATCTCTGAACCATTACACTGGAGCAACCAAGTATGGAGCAAGGTATTGAAGTGGGGCGGCGTAGGCGGCGGTGGCAATGACGACGATGGAGTATTTCATGGCGCCAGCGGTTCAAGTCGAGAAATCAATTGGAAACAGTAGATTGTTTTTGTCCAACGGCAACGTAGATGCAGTAACTAAATAATGAGGAATTAAACGTTGAGTCAATTCGAGGGTCATATATTTGGATATTTATTAAAAAATTATACGAAAAAACAAGCTCTTTCAGAATTGATGATTTATTTCACAATTTTGATGACGTCGTTTTTTTAGTAATGATAATTGTGTCATTGAATAGATTGAAAAACTAGACATATGTTGAAGTTGTAATGATATCTCATATCGAAAAGCTATTGTTCAAACTAACTAATGCACTACAGTCTGACCTTGTACCATTGTACGGATTTATAACGGAATTTTCATTTTTTCGGTAGGTTTGAAAACTCAATGAAAGCCCAAAAAAAATTTATTCTGGAAATTAAGCCATAAAGTTAATTTTTTATGTTTTTTTCATTCTTTTCATGATTGTCTACACATTACGGCTTGAATTTAATTTTTGATGAGCTGGCAGAAAAAAACAACGTTCTATTTTTTTCTCAAATTTTAGTACTGAAAATGCCTATATAATAGATCTCGCTACCGGTTATGGTACAGGTCCAGACTTTAGGGCATTAGTTATCGCTGAAACACTAATACTATGAGCTACATTATACAACTGTTGGTTGTTATGCTCTATGTGTATTCAAGCGCAGCAAATTATGGCGGCTTTTTTTTCAGTGAGATGATCAGTTGGAACGAGTTTTCTCGAAAGAATGGTGACCCGATTTTGAAAACTTCCAAACAGATGGAGTCAATGATTTGATACTTGCATAACGCTCATTCGAGTTTAACCCGGATACCGGAATTCCGGTAATACTTTACCGGTCAAATCTTAAAATGTCGGTTTGGCTTTGCTGTAGGTGATATGCGGACTGATTTTTTTCCCTTGTCGTTTTCAAATTTTCTGGGCATATTTTTGGGGTCAAATTTTGTAATATGTATCCCGACAAGGCCCAATGTTGTAAAATGACCCGCATGGGATAATTAATTGTATATGAAAGGAAAATTCTGCTCCACTGATTTCAAAAATTATAAAATATTTTTTCTGATGTTTATGTGACCGCGGAATGGTTCGATATTGATATCTAAAAAGTGGCCTTCACCAATTTCAAACCTCGATATCCTCGAGCATCCCCAGGCCTCCTAACGCCACGACAGGGACGCTAAAATATCAGCACCAAAGACAAACTTGACACATTTTTCAAAATATTCAGGTCATATTGATGTAATAATGACCCCAAAAATTCAAATAAAAAATGACCCGTAATGGTATTAATTACATTGCATATGAAAGGAATAAAATTTATGAAGATTTCAAAAATTATAATAACATTTTTTTTATGTATATGAATCACCATTATAAACAAAACTAGGTTTTTTAGCCGTTTGACACTTTTTCATTAGTTTTCTCTATGTGGTGATTAATAAAAGATCAGTTAATCATTTCCCTTCAAATTATTTTAGCAAAGAAATCTGGGGTCAAATTTTGTGATATGACAGCAGTCACGTCAGAATATCAGTTGTCAATTGGGGTCCTTGTTACATAGCAAATAATAAAGGAAATTTCTTATATATTCGAATCTGGAGTCTTGGTCAAACGTATGGATGGAATGAAATGGATATAGAAAACAAAAGCTCAAGCAATCACGAGGAGAACGCTTTTAATTTTATGGCTGATTATTTTGTTGTTTGGGCACATAATTTAGTATTTTTTGCGATTTTTCATTATAAATTAACTCGGGTGATCATTATTTTAGCTACAGTTGTCAGAAAAGTCGAATCGCCAGGTTGAGGCAAAGATAGCACGCTCAAATTACAGCATGGCAAGAGTTTAATCTTGGACAGAATAAACCTTGCTTACTGTTAATATTTGATCGTGCGCTGTTGGCCTGAACGATTGTGTGACGATATTTCTGAAAGAACAGATCTACGTGAGGTCTCGATTTTACAGACGGTGTCTTAATTAGCGCTTAGGTTATGATTATATGGATTTTGGCCGCTCTGGACCTGTAAATTGTGGTTTTAAAATTGTGTGTATGCTGACCTTTTTGAGTACTAGGATTGAATATACATTAGCACAAGGTTTTCGGATTAGAAGTGCAGTTGTTTTGAAAGTATTCATATATTTTACTTCGCGTTTTTTGAACAGAAATTTCATACAATCTGTATCAGTTATTTGAGTTTGTAGTTTACAAATAATGTTGCCAAAATACAAATAGCTATAGAGTATAACTTAAAAGTTTTTTGAAAAAACTCGAAATGAGAGGAAAATTGTGCCGATTCAGTCAAAGAAAACTTAAGACGAATGGACGGAAAACGATCATTCTTTACAGAGAGATATTTGGAATCGTCATCGAGTTTATTTTTGTAATTTGACTTTTTGGGGTATATTAATATGCACTGAAATATCTTGCTTGAAAAATTCAAGTGTCTTTGGTGCGGAATGATACTCCTTCGGGCTTACAGGAATCTCGAAATCGAGGTTTTGATTTAGGGGCCGTAATACTCAATATCGAACGGGCACATCATCATAACAAGTTATTTTATATTTTAATGTGAGAGATTTTTTCTATCCAATGTAATATGACCTGCGGGTTTTACCAATTTGGCCTTTTGGGTCAGTATTAAACATTCTTTGACCCAATATATTGCCCAGAAATTTGAAACGAAGGTAAAAAATCAGCCCTATCCCCAGTAACCAGAAACCCGACTTTTAAGAATTTGACCGGTATTTCCAGGAATTCCGGTATCGGGTTTGAAATCGACGAGACGTTAGCAAGGTATCACATCATTGACTCCATCTGTTTTTGGAATCTTCAAAATTCGTTCCACATCTTCGAGAAAAATCTCGTCCACTGATCATCTCACGAAAAAAAGACCGCCGAGTGCGCTAGTGTTTCAAACTAACTAATGCCTTAAAGTTTGGACCTATACCATTACCCGGTTCACCGGTAACCGGAGATATATTATATAGGCATTATCAGTATAAAATTTGAGAAAAATCGAAACTTGTTTTTTTCTTCCAGGAATTTATCAAAAATACAGTTCAAGCAGTAAATGCGTAGACAATCATGAAATAAGAATGAAATAACATAAAAAATTAACTTTCCGGCTAATTTTCAGAAAAAATTTTTTGGGCTCATCGAGATTCAAACCTACCAAAAATGAAATTCCGGTTTATTATAAACCGTTTATATCCGGTGAACCGGTTAATGGTACAGGTCCAGACTTTAGGGCATTAGTTAGTTTGAAACGCTAGCTAATGAGCTATCATACAACTTCATCCTATGTCTTGTTTTTCAATCTATTCAATGCAACAATTTAGGCATAAGTTAAAAAAAACGACGTCAATGTAATTACAAATCTTCGAATTTATTTTTTTCCGAAAATAAATTCAATTATTTTAAAAATTTAAGACAAAGTTTTAACATTATCTAAATAAAATTTCAAGAAAAATTAGTATATTAGGACACGCCTTTGGTTCGTTACCTCAGGGATTTTGGAAAAGTAAATTTCGAAATCATTTTAAGTCAATTGCCGAAAAATGCGAAGGAGAAACATTTTACCTCTTTTTTTATAAATACATTGGCTTTCATTGGCAAATCATTGGCTTTCGAATGAGCTATCATACAACTTCATCCTATGTCTAGTTTTTCAATCTATTCAATGCAACAATTTATCCTTACTAAAAAAAACGACGTCAGTCAAAACCAAATTATTTTGAGCCAAATTACCTCAGGGCGTAACCTTACTATAAAATAGTGCACTTAAATATTTGATAATTAAATTTGCGAAAATCCGTATTTCTGGTGTATTTTTCGATGCTAGAAGTGGTATGCCTGGCCGTCCGCCTATTC
>SCLH01001780.1:0-18632 GCA_004367855.1 Oikopleura vanhoeffeni
GTCATTGTGATTTAATCCAAAAAAACGTCATAATGTCTCTAATTGGGTCATATTACACCAAATATTTTGTTCAATTTTATTTTTGGAATCGCAATGAAATTATCTTTCTCCTGGTATACCATGTAATATGTAATACACATATGTAATATGACCCCGTAGGACGTGACATTTATATTTTTTCCACAGGCACAAGAAATGAAAGTTAGCTACTGTTGTCTTTGTCTATAAGAACAAAACGGCCATTTTTTCAAAAAATAATTTTTTTCAAATACCATAATAATGTAGCGGGTATTAATATTTTGATTTTTATCTCCGTTTTCTGAGCTATTTTATCTGGAACTCGACAAAATAGTGGTTGCTCATGTAACGAAACACCTATTTTTGAATAAAAATAATGAAGAGTAAAAAAAGGTCTTTTAAATTGTAAAAAGGGCAATTATTCAAGGAAAATCGTAGGTTTTGAATAAATTTTGGCCATTGATGATATTCCAATTTTTTAAAAGTCGATTTATAATTTTGACGTTACAAATGTATTCAGTGTTATTGGGTGGCGCTATAAAAATTCATAGTTTAACAGAAAGTCAACTTTTACGAATGAATATTCCTGAATGTACTACACCAGATACTCTGCTAAGGGTGAAAGGACAAGGAATTCGAGACCCGATTACAACTGAATATGGGGATATGCTAATAAAGGTTAGACATTACTTGAGGACTTCATATAGTTATTATTTAATCGGCAAATTTTTTATTTCAAAATTTTTTAAAAATTATCGAAAATTCATGACTCTCAGAAAGTCTTAAAATTTTTGCTTTCTAGTGGAATCCATTTTTAATGTTTTCATGGTCTATTCCGATTACCCAGATATCGATTAATCCCGAAAACTAATTTTAGTGGAAAATTCATTTACTTTTAAGTAGTAGTAAACTTAAGTGTAGTAAAAAATCATCAAATTTAGAAATTGTGCTCTCTAGCAAGACCTGTGGCTGTTTAAAACGCTTTCAAATTCATTTTTAGTTTTCTGACACCGACTTACTAGTAATTCAGAAACAAAATTTGGGGACAATTCATAGTTAGAAAAAAACCATTATAAATTTTGCTCTCTAGCGACACCTGTGATAATTTAAAAAAAATTCAATTGTCATTTTTAACAAATAACCTGAAAGCTTTTACGATAATTTAATATTGATATAGTCAGACATAATGTTTATATCGATTACGATGCCCGAGTAAAATTTTTGTTCTGTTTTATTCTGGGGAAAAACCTTTTCGGGACACGAATCCCATGACGATGACGTAACTGTTAATAATATTTAATTCAACCTAAATAAACTCTCTAATTAAGCACCTAGGCACACAATCAGGCCAATGAAATACAAATGAAGCAGGGTAGCCTATGATCTACATTCAGTATGATCAAAAATTCCGTGATTCTTGTCCCGAAATAGTTCTTCACCAGAATAAAAACAAATTATATGATTTCGGGCATCGTAATCGATATATCTCTGTTTTTTGGTCTAGACCGTGACACGATGGTCAAAAATTCTGGATCTACACTGTACTAACTTCAAATTTTGTATACAGGGTGTAAGGTTTTTCCCTTCTTTTTTTCCAAATTGGATTCACTTGATTCCCGACGTTTTGATTGGTTGCATCTGAGAAAGACGTAGGTTTTTGCCGAAATTAACGGTTCACATTAGCGTTCTCATCGCTATCCGATTTGGAAAAAAGAAGGGAAAAATCTTACACCCTGTAGTAGAATTATGGACTACGCAAAAAAAAATTGATGATTCACTATTTTGAACTTTCGCTTTTTTCGTACTGGAGAAAATTAACCTGAAAGGGGGCAAATCTTTTAGCTGCAGTTTTCTGAATCGAGATGAATTTTCATTCCCGAAGAAAGGTCTTAATTTTCTTGATCTCGATCAACGATTGAACAATAATCTCGATTCAGAACACTTCAGTCACGGTTCATTGCCCCTTATAAAGAGGTCAATTTTCTGGTTACCAATAAAAAATCAACGTGATTTAAAAAAAATAATTTTTTGCCTAGTCAATGAGACTAACCAAAATTTTAGCGCCAACTTTCACGAATTGATCCCAAATAGTCCTGTTTTTTAAATAGCTCTTTTGTTTTTTAATCTTCCTTATCTGCGAATTCTGACAATATTTTTATCAAAAAACATGTCAGTAGGAGCTTTTTGATGCACCGTGCGCGCCGTATGTAGAGTTATGAATATGTGCATTATTTATAGTTGATTCATTATTATGTTATAATAACATAAAATTTTTATGTGACCCGCCTCCCCAAATCCATCTACGATTTTGAACTTGACTTGTTTCAAGCTGATTTTTTATAAAATATATTTAAATTTCACCTTATAATTTGGATGGTAATTTACCTGCGTAATAATATTTTTAAAAACCAACTTAGCTGATGTCGAGAATTATATTTCTTTTTCAAAAATGAGTTTTTTGAATTGAAAAGCGGCCCGCTAATTGGTCAGTTAAAATGAGCCAATCCGCCGCGTGGAGTTATTCTTGTAGTAAAAACAAAAAGAGAAAATAATAGGCGCTTATTCACTTCGTATACACTATTCTCCCACGATTTATGAAAATAATAATCAATTCAAATTTAAAGAGAAAAAAAGTAAAAATTTAACTGAAAATGATTTATTTTATTGAAGTTCAGCTTGAATATTTTGATCCAAAATATATAAAAAGCTGATTTTGCATCATTCGACAAATAGGGTTCATTTTTTCTAATAAAAAATTGTATTTCTTAAAAAGATTTTAATTTTTTTTTGATATTTTTTGAAAAAAAAATCCGTCGAAAATTTTATTTGGATGATAACCAGAAAACCCTTTTCAGTTATATTGATTCATTTTGGGGTTTGGATTGAAAATACGAGAGTGATTGAAATCTGTATCATTTGTTTTTAAAATAAAACGTTTAAAAATAATTTAAGGAATATTATAACCACCCAAAAAAAACTGCGCGTTTTGTGCGAATTTTCGTAATTTTTCCGTTCCAACCCGAAGGACTTCTGCCAAAAAAGTTCGACATTCCAAAATGACTCGGAGAAAGTTTTTTTGAACCATTTTGGAATGTCAATCTTTCTTGACCAAATCCTTTATTTGTTGACTTTTAATTCATAAAGAACCATTTATTTTTATCGAATTGTTTCATCTTTAAACAATTGAATAAAAATTAATTATTCCTTACAAATCGAAAGTCAACAAATAACGGATGTGGTGAAGATAGTTCGACATTTTTAGAAACCCGAAAGATCTGTTAATTTTATCACCGTACAAATTGTGAAAACGATTTGCTCGAGTGTATTACAAAAATATTTCTCCAGGTTGAATTTTTTTTATTGGGGTATCAAAAATGGAAGTTGATTCATAATTTTGCAATTTTTTTCACCAGGTGGCAAGACAGCCAAAATCTAAAGCAAAGTATAGGCAATTTTGGCTGTCTAGCCGCCAGGTGGAAAAAATTGGACAATTAAAAAAACTCAGGCTGTACAATAACGTATGTATAATTAATGACGTACGTATTTTCTCGATAAACTAAGATATTATATTATAAGTAATAATTTATCACTTTATAACGATCCCACAGTAAAAACTGCGGAGACGAATAAAGTAACAATTTGAAAAAAAAACTGTATGCAATAAAAAATGAAAATTAAATTAATTGATAAGTTTAAAAAAGATATACTGAATTCAATGCAAAAAATAAAAAGTAGGATCTAATAAGGTTTCATTTGGTAAATTTGAATGAAATCCGTACTGCTACTATCGGTACCAAACCGAACAGTGGTCGCAAATGGTAGCGAAGTGAAAAGCCGTCAAAATACTCTAGGAAAATATGTATGTACTGTAGTAAAAATAAAATTTGAATTTAAAAAAAGAGACATTTTCCAATGATAATATTTATTTTTCGCATTTAAGTTCAGTGTATTTTATAAAAATAATCGATAAATTATATTTTTAAGACATCAAATGTTTTATTTCATACGGTTTTCTTCAAATTTGTAGTTTCCCCGATTACGTATCGGAGAAAAAGATGTTAACTTCATAAAACTCACAATTTCTGATGTAATGTTTAGTTTTTCATTGAATTAATTTGATTTATTTATGATTAATCGATACATTTTTATTTCCTAATTTTTATAAATGACAAAATTAGGAAATAAAAATGTATCGATAAATCCTAAATAAATTCTGTATACCTAATTAATTCAATGAAAAACTAAAAATTACATCAGGAATTGTGAGTTTTATGAATGAGTCATTACTAATGAGTCATGACTCATTAGCCATAATTCTCATAATTTCAGTGACATCTTTTTTTCAATTTTTGGTTTTCAACCGTATAATAAAATGGTCACGTGAAGTTTTGCCCAGTGTGAACAATTATCATTTGTGTACACAAAATATAATCTTTTCTTGATTATAAAAACGAGCTTGGTAAAAACGCCATTTTCCACAAACCCCATAATTTATGTTTTTCAAGGTCCTTTGCCAAACTCCTCAAAACTTAACAAATCGGCAGAGAACGGCGATGCTTGAGTTTGCAAGTGATGATGAATTCGACGGTGCAGTCGACGGATTTTTAGGAAGTGGAAACAAAAGAATTTCTTCGCCACAATTACAAAACTAATTTAAATATTTATTAATTTAATAATTAAATTATTAATTATTTAGAAATGAAAGTTTAAAAATGTCGACTTCGCGATAATTAATAAATAAAGATTGTTCTTTTTGGCGAAGGTGGGGTTGGAAAATCAGCGCTGACTATTCGCTATTTCCAGGTAATTATTTGGATGATTAATAAATTAATAATGACTTTAGAAAAATTAATTATTAATCTCTTCAAACATATATACCGCAAAGTTGCCAATACGCTATTTCAAATTCAAAATTTGTCCCCCCTTGGAGGACCTTTTGTAATTTTCAGCCGGGTTTCTTTGACAAATTTCACTGTGGTTATTTCAAAAATTTATTTTGTAATCACGTGCAAAAAGCGTGGCTTCAACTCTTTTTTGATAATAAAAGCTGACCCAACAGGTTTTATTCACCACTGTTAATTGTGAGCGAAGGTTCATCGCGTTGTAATTTAACTTTTGGGATGAAAAAACAGCGATAACATGGTGGTTGTTATCATTTTTGATATTACGTTTTAAAAAATTTGGGACTGTCTGAATCCAAACAATTTGGCGACTAAAAAAATAAGTGACGATATCTTTAGCATGGAATTTATTTAAGTATAAATGAAAAAACCCAAAAAAAACATTTTAACTTAAAATTTTTCTGTTTTCTTTTATAATAATATGCAAATTAAGAAGAAAAAAATTCTTTGCTAAATAAATTGCCGCCCTAAAAATAGGCTTATTTTTGGTCGAATAGAGTAATTTTCAAATTAATTTAGCGCATGTTCACAGAAGGATATGATCCAACAATTGAAGATAGTTATACTAAATGGGTGACAATAAATAATAAAGAAAGAGTTTTTTTACAAGTGATAGATACTGCTGGACAAGAAGCTTTTGTCGCCATCAGAGACAATTATATTCAAAATGGAGATGGATTTATGCTAGTTTATTCACTCACAGACGAAAGATCGTTTCAGCGATTAGAGCAAATAAGGTAAAAAAATTTAGCTTATAAAGCCAAAAAAAACCTAAACGGATAGTCGTGGAAAATAGCTAAATAATTAACTGTCCATAGAACTCGTTATTATTTTTTCAAGAATTTTCAAAGTGTAACGAGAAAAAGTTTCCCAAATTTTCATAGATAGTAATTATTTTGATTGATAAAGAATTCAATGACCCTAAAAAAGTTCACCTTTTTTTTCTGCAATCTTTAAACTTTTTTTGTTGATTTTTGTTTTCGAAATGATTTTTATTTTTATTTTTTCATTACTACTGTCTGAAGTGTCTATTCATATGATTGCGTACTATATATATGAACAATATGACATAAATTTGGCGTTTTTTGGTCATTATCAAAAAGTAGGTGCCTATATATGGACAAAACGACACCCTTAAAAATGTATGAATGAAAACCATAATCATTTATTGAGTATTATTTTTTCAACGATGGCTTGATGTTTTTTCTAAATTTTATATGATTTTGGAATAGGAACGGTTTCTAGACCTCGAATATTATTATGTGGTGTTTTCTCAATTTTTTATTCATTTTGTGTACACTTTAATAGCGAATATATTATTTAGAATTCATATCCAAACAGTGAAGGGTACGACGAGTGTTCCTATTGTTATATGTGCGAACAAAAGTGATTTAGCTTCCGAGCGGCAAGTGTCAAGGGAAGCTGGAGAAAAATTTGCAAAAAGTTTAGATTTATCAAATGATTCAAAATCACAAAACGTTTATATTGAAACATCAGGTAAGCCACATTTGCAAGAGTGCCTTTAAAAATACAGCCAGGCAGGCGAAAATCTCGCCAATTTTTTTTGTTAAAAAAATACAGTGGGTTACCACAAATCGCCCCACAAGAGCTTTCTAAAAAACTGGGGCGATTTGTGGTAAATGCGTATCTTTTCAACAAAATGCCTAGGTTAATAGTAGAAAAAACAGAGGCGATTTTTGATTAACCCTTAAAAAACCACCTTTTTAACCTAAAATCCAATTTTTATATTTCAGCCAAAGATTCAACGAATGTGGATGTTGCGTTCAGCCGTTTAGTAGAATTAACTCATCGAGACCAAAACCCAGATAAACAAATAGGAAATAGTTGCTGTTCTATAAGTTAACGAATTATTTTAATTAAAACTGAACCGTATGATAGTTATTTATAGAAAACTTTGGAATTTCCGAAAACGATAAAATATGTACTGTATTTTCAGTTTACTATTGATCTTTAAATAATTTCTTTTTTTAACCGCCGTGCTTGGAATATAGAAATAATTAAACTGAACAAAAATATGTTTTTGTAAATTTTGGTGCTTTGCATGTTGAAAAAAGGATCGACGATTTTTGTATCCCTCTCTTAAATATGGCGAAGGTATCTTTATCATGGATAGTCTTTGATTTTTTTGGCATTAAAACGCTTTTAAAAAAATTAGAAATTTTTTCGATCAATTTTTTTGTGTTCAAAGAAATTAAATTTTTAAAATTTTCTATGCAATGAAAAAACATGATTAAGATACTGCCTCCCTTTAATATATTACATTTATAACTGTTAATTACCTCTTAAAACTTTACTCAACTTTTCAAAAAAAATCCTATCTGACGGGTTTTAGCTGGTAGTTCAGATAATCTTATTTTGTCCTTCTGATTTTAAATTATCAAAAGTCAAAAAATCATTTATACAATTTTGTAATATGACACCCGTTAAGTCTACTTAAAACATGACTCTTACTTGGTTATAAAACAAAACAAGTGAAAAATTTTAGTGATTATTTTTTGATGTATTATGAGCTCAAAGTAAGTTTTTCCAACTATCAGCTTGAAACCCCCCCCCCTTAATTTGCTACAAAAGAGTAGGTTTAAATGAAAACTAATAATTTTTTAATATTATTAAAGCTTCTTCGTAATTTTAAATTGACCATTTTTTGAATATTTATAGTCCATTTAAACCTGCTCTATTGTGACTATGATTTCGCCTACTCTTATATTACAATGTACATCAAAACTTCCTATAAATTAACCGTTCATTTGCCCATCACAGAAGTATCAGCTGTTCAACACGAAAAAATTGTAAATATCAAATTTAAAGAACTCAAAATAGACCTTTAACATGTCATTTTTTTTTCATTTAGGCGCAGGTTACTGTAAATAGGTTTTCAATTATTTAACAAAATTTCTTGCTAGGGTGCGAACCGGGATCTCACATAACCAAAAAAACTATTCCAAACACAAAAAAATCTTTTTCGTCTTTGATCGCTAAGAAAATGAGTTTAATAACTGTCATTTTTATACTCAAATTTTTTTATTTGGAATATAGAAACTTTTCTTGTGAGAAATACAGGGTGTAAAGTTTTTCCCTTCTTCTATAAAATACTACAAAAATGAAGTTTTATAGTATAAAAATCTACACTTGTGTTCAGTAACTTTGATTTTCAGCATATGCAGCATTATTTTTTTCTTTGAAATAACCAAATTGTTTTTTTATACAAGTAAGCTTATTTTTTATAGCTTATTTTCTTGTGAGAACTATCGTTTATGCAAAAGTACAAAATTAAAGTTTTATTACTTACCCCTGAATAATATTTTTTGGATCCTGGTTCCCAAATCGAACCTTCGAGAAAGGTTTTTTGAAGGGAAATCTCGGACTGTCTCCTCATCTCACGTACACATACATTATTATAATAGTATATAAAACTTCAATTTTGTAGTTTTGCATAAACGATAGACTATCGTCGATAGTTCTCACAAGAAAATAAGCTATAAAAATAAGCTTACTTGTATAAAAAAACAATTTGGTTATTTAAAAACAAAATTAACTGAGACATTTACACTATTGGAAACATTTTCTCTCAGCTCACGAATAACACCCTTTTAACCGGTAAAAATACCAAAAACTTTTTTTTTCGATTTTAAATTGCTTTATTTTAAAAGACTAGTACAATATAATAGTAAATCACTTCATGAAAAAATGTGTTATTTTACACGTTCTCGGAATTTAAGCTAGAATTTCAGAACAGTCATTTTCCTAACTGGCTCATTATTTTTTCGGAATTTTTGATGAACTATCCTGAAAAGTACTCCCAGTACTTCAAATGACGATAAAGTCAAACCACTACAAACATAAATTTTACCAAAGCCGAAAAAGGGTGTGGTTTTAGATACAGTCGTACTATAGGGAGTACTTCAGTTTTTAGGCTTTTTTGCCTCTTCAAGTAAAAGTTTGTTGGGGAAAAACAACAAATTTTGTGAAATAGCTGTATATTTTTGCGTATATTTTTATTAAAATTATGTTTATTCTCAATTTTTTGATCAATCCTACAGCTTAAAACTGAAAGTTTAGCCCGGTTCGCTGCCTATTTATTGCTCATTAAAAAATAAAGTTAGTTCAATCAATTTTTAAAACAAAAAAAAATACTTTTGGGATTCTTTAAAAGCTTTAATTTGGTGAGAACAAAAGATTTCAAATTTCGTATCTGAAGCTATATATTAACTTTCATGATTTAGAGGATGTTTTAAAAGTTGTCTTGAAAAAGTTTCCGATACACCTTAAGGTGGGATAAAGGATAAATCTATCTTAAAAATAGCCTTAAAGAAGCCTTGCGTCAGGTTTTGTTAAGTGCCTCAAATTTGTGGGCGTGATAGTTCTGAACTGGTACATATATGAATCATACGGTATGTGTTTTTTTACTTGCGAAATGAAAATTGTCATTAAGGTAATTACGGCCAATAAACAATCGTAACTAGGTGGATTATATTTTCAAACTCTTGACATCGGCTATAGCTTAGGTTTCAACATACAATCCACCTAGTTACCATTTGTAATTGGCCGTAATTACCTTAATGACAATTTTCATTTCGCAAGTAAAAAAAACACATACTGTATGATATGATTTTTCTGGAATTTTAGGTACCGATAAAACTTTTCAGTCTACGAGCGGGTTGAGTAGTGGCACGTAGTCTCAAAAAGTAAATGATGGACCAAAATTTAAAAAAAATTTATCGTATGTACCAGTTTAGATCTCACCGATCATTTGGATGCATCTAAAAAGACACTTGTTTGGGTTTGGAACGTTATTTAGAAATTTTTAAAAATAAAATTTAAAATCTAGCCAAAATTATTCTTCGAAAAACTTCTAGAAATTTAATAAAATGCCAAAATTTTCCTTTAAAAATTTACTTTAATACATTGTTGAAATCTTGGTTGTAAATCTACTTTTTACAGTTGGGGGAATAAATATAAAGATGGAAAAGCACAAATTCGTTTATTTGATCAAAGTCGATTCATTTTACTATCAAATTGAACTCAACCAAAATAAATATTATTTTTAAAGATTCTCGAGATCGGAAATTGTGAGAGAAAAATTAATTGATGCAAACTGTAAGTTTTCAGAATAAGAACAAAAATCTGAAAGAAACTAATTTTTAATCACTCGTAAATAGTCATGGTTTGTTTGTTATGCAATGAAAAATATCAGCATTTTTTGTTGATTTTAATTTTTGTTCTTTTATCGCCAGAAACAGATATTCAAGAATAGCTTTCATTTATTTAATAAAACATTTGACATCAACGAAAACAAATAATAGTTCATTCACGAGAAATCTCATTATTTGTTTCAATTTGAAATGTGGTTTTTTATTGAAACGCCCCTCAAACTAACTAATCAAGTCGCGCTCTGATTGGTTAAGCGTGAATCTCCTCGGTGATCACCCCAAAAGCTAAAACACATTGGGTATATAAAAATTTTTATAAAAAATGAAAGATATTCAGATTCTGAATTTTAGAATGCTGTGGTTTGCGTCTATAAGGACACCATCTATAAGGACAATATGGCAAAAATATAAGGACAATATGGCAAAACCTTAGGACAATATGGCAAATTTGTCTATAACATAGCTGTTTTTTTTAAATTATCTATAAAACACCTCTTTTTCTAATTTTTTGACCGAAGAGCAAAAAAAAAGGTCNTTAGCGATCAGCTGCGAGGCAGACAGATTGAGTTCCGGCAGTGGCTCCACGATCCAGTTCCGGTGGTGTGGTGCTAAGCAAAACACCAGGCGTCCAGTTCCGGCAGCGAAGCAAAAGCAGGAAGTCGGAGGCGAGCGGTTTTCTTTCGTTGTCTTTCTCTAAGAGGTAATTTAATAAATAACCCTAAAATATTATTTAATAATATGTTTTCTCAAAAACTATTTAATTTCTAACCGGTGGTCTTTTCTATTTTCACCTTCTGTCAAACAAAAGTGAGAATCGGAAAGTACCCCGATTAGTGCGTAGGTGTCCCGGTGGCGACACTTTTAATCAATCTCAAATATGATACATTTTAGATTTACATTTTATGTAAATCTATTATGACTCATATATGACGACGTAATAAAACATTTGACATCAACGAAAACAAATAATAATTCAAAATCATGTTATTCACGAGAAATCTCATTATTTGTTTCAATTTGAAATGTGGTTTTTTATATAAAAAATGAAAGATATTCAGATTCTGAATTTTAGAATGCTGTGGTTTGCGTCTATAAGGACACCATCTATAAGGACAATATGGCAAAAATATAAGGACAATATGGCAAAACCTTAGGACAATATGGCTAAATTTGTCTATAAAAAGCTGTTTTTTTTAATTATCTATAAAACACCTCTTTTTCTAATTTTTTGACCGAAGAGCAAAAAAAAAAGGTCTTCACTATTTTTTATTGTTAAAGAATCACCTCCGGAACAATATGGCACCAAAAGCTAAGGACAATATGGCAAAATCTGAGCTGTTATAGACGCAAACCACAGTAGAATATTCGTGAATATTTGTTTTAATTAATTCTTTTTGCGGGTAAAAAATTTTTATCATAAAAGTAAAAAGATAAAAATGAAGACAATTAATTACAGTAATTGAGAGTACAGAGAAATTTACATCTCAAGACTTTTTTCTCCTATCTTTTGCTATCGAAAAAAAGTCTGATGCCCTCAAAATGAAGAAAAATCACAAATTTATTTCGTTTATTTGATCAAGTATTCATTTTATTATGAAATCGAACTCAACCAAATTTAATATTATCTTTAAAGACTCTCAAGATTGTGAGAAACATTAAATTTTTGATGCAAGCTGTAAGTTTTCAAAATTAAAAAAAAACATAAAATCTGAGCGCTACTAAATTTTAATTACTTGTAAATTAAATTGTTTATTGTTTGTTCGTCATATAAAAACGTAATTTGCTATAAAGTTCAAATATTTTTTTGTGATTCTTGATAGACAAAGTACTCATTTTTGAACAATGTAAACAAAACTAATTACTGAAACTTTTTATTGAATCAGAGAAGTTGATTATTCGACACAAAATCATATATTTTGCAGGTAAACAATAATATTTCTGTAGTAAAATATAAAATTTTCCCCATAATAAATTTTTAGACTCGACACGGTACAATTTTTGAGAATTCTCATTGGTCTCTGGTTTAAAACAAAGAAAATAAGTTTTCCAGCAGGTCGTAAAATGTGATAATGATGAGATTTTGCCTAAAGAAAGCGACGAAAAATATCCACATTTTGTTTTGAATTTTTTTTTCTTCATTTTTTATCTTAATTTTTTTTTGACTTTTACTCCCGAAAAAAAATATTGAAGACTCTTTGTTTTCGTTTTTTGTACAAAAAGCAGCATTTCAAATAACCAAAACTAATTATGATATTTCTAGTGAATTTTCTCTGTAAAATGTATTGCTCCAAACATTTTGGTCGACTTTTAATATAGAAAATGGGTATGTGCAAGAAGTCTATCAATTTGAAAGCAAAGTTTTTATAAAAAATTTCGTGTCGTGAATAACAAAATCTAGATTGCCAGTTTTAAAGCAGAAATAATAGATTTATAATGATTCCCGCCTACACACTTTTTGTAGCAAAATATAGGCATTTTAAAAGAAGTCGATCAGAATGTAAATTTACATGTATATTTATTATTTTAAACTGCGAATAAAGAAAAAATTTAGGGTCGCCAGGGTCAAGATTATCGCATAAACAATGAATATAGTTATGAATACGTAGCGCCTTTTAAGGCTCAACAAAATCAAAATCGTCCAAATTACGTTCCGACTCCAGATAGTGGTTATAATGAAGATTCTCGAATGAATTCTAGAATTTCTCCTTATCAAAATCGGGAAATGCATCCCGATCCCTATTACCGGCCCGAAATACCTCCGCATTTTGACCAGCGTGGTCAACCACCGGTAAATAGAAGCCAAAAACCGGTAAATTACAATCAACCGGTTCGCCATGGTCAACCACAAGTTAACCATGGGCACCCACGAGTTAACCACGGTCAACCTCATGTTAACCGACGTCCTCCGCCAGTTCCAAGGCACCAAAATCAACCTACGCATAATCACGGAGGATATTATTCTGACGGATCTCATTCAAGAGAAAGAAGTAGAAATTACAACGAGCCAAACAGAGAACCGGATTATCACGAAATTGTACCACCTCCACCGCCACCTAGTGTGCAATCTCGAAGTTATAGTGAACCAGATTATTTAGAACCAACCGAAAGTCGTTATCATTCCGATTCTAGTTTTCCCCCACCGCCTCCGCAAAACAGACCGGTTCATAATCGGCATCAACCAGAAAATAACCGATATCACGACCAACCGGTTAATAATCGAATTCAACATGAACCGGTAAATAACCGGTTTCATCGAGAACCGGATAATAATCGCCTCCAACAAGAACCGGGAAATAACCAATACCAGAATGAACCGAGAAATAATCGCCTCCAACAAGAACCTGGAAACAACCGGTACCATGATGAACCGGTTCATAATCGATATCAAGAAAATCGACTGGAAATTCAACCTACGAGTTATTCGGCGGAAAGTGAATTGGATAGTCCGAGGGCCGAAGTTGTGATTCCGAAAGTACAGGGGGTTGGGACATTGGCCCATAGGTTTGAAAAACAAGCTAGAATTCATCAGACACAAATTGAAATCTCCAATTTGCCAAAACCACCGCCGAAACCCTTATTTTATAGAGACGAACACAGAGATAGACTCAGGAAAATGTTATAAATCGATGTCATATCACAGACTATTTTTTTGTACTGTCGTGTGTGTCTATAAGGACTGCGTATATATGGACAAAACGAAAAAAAAATCTATTCGCTTTTCTAAATTGCTATTTTTCGATTTTTAGAGCATTATGGAAAAACCATAAAAATTCGCCTGTCCTTATAGACACACACGACGGTATGATTTTATTGTTTCTGACCAAATATACAGGGGACTATATTCTGGCCACAATCGTCCGCGTGTTCTCAATTTATGAATAGTTTTATTTATTTTATACTCATATTATATGTTATAATATAAATGTTAAATATATGAGTCATATTTTTTGACTGCACAAACAATATCTTTTCAACTCTCAAATCAATTTCGAATTTTCATACTCATCAGAGCAAAGAACCCCGCTAAAACCCCCCAAAATGTATGGTTGTTTAGGAGGTATTATATGTTGGCACGTCTATATTGGGGGGAAACCCCCCAAACCCCCCTAAGTGTGAGCAAACATTGTTGATAAGGTCTGAATCAAGACAATCCCATTTTTTGACTGCACAAACAATATCTTTTAATCCGGTTTCTCAAATCAATTTCGATTTTCATACTCATCAGAGCAAAGGTCCGTTTTTTCGATTTTTCTGAGACTTTTCGGATTAACATACATGTAATAGAAAATGTACATTCAAACATTTGTACATTTTCCGAAGATTATTTTTATTCAAAATTAAAAGAATTAAACTTCAACGTTTTGCTTTTTTATTAGCATCTTAGATGCTGCATCTCCAGGATTATTTTTATTAACAAAAACCATAAAAGTGTAGCGTGTATTATTATTTTTATATTTTTTTCTACGTTTCAAGCCATTACTAACTCTTTAGCGGCATTTTTCGATTTTTGGCAAATTTTTTCTTATAGATAAAAACGACAAAAATCATCTTGTATTTATAGACACACACGATACTTTAGTTAACCTTAAAAAGATTTAAGTAAAGGATTTTCTTCCAAAATTTTGGTGATTAATTTTCAACATGAAATAAGGGATATTGAAAACGAGGTAAATCAGCGTCAACGGCATCAGTACGACTATGATTATTCTGGTGTTAATCATTCTCCAAATAAAAGTTTTGATAATTCCGTTCATTCGCATCAATTCCAGTATCCAAATGAACAAGAGCTGAATTCCGTGGTTTATGTTCAACCGCAAACTGAACCGGAACCAATTTATGATTTACCTCCTGCTGCATATCGAAATCCAAATGAAAACCAGTATTCTGTACCTCCAGTCGAAAATCGGCAAAATAACCGGGTTAATAACCAGTTTAATCCTCAACATGACCAAAGACCGCCGCTACCACCACATNGGTAACCGGTTAAATTCTTCAAATCGAGAACCAAGTTTTGATTATCAAAGTGACCAAAGATCTGATAGTGGATACAAGCAATTGAACCGGCTCAATATTCAACAGGGACAAAATCATGAGCAACAAAATCCACAAATAGCTCGAAAACCGGCGATGCCAGTTATTACTCATCAAACTCAACCTATTTTAGGAATGGGAAAATTGACTCATCAAAATTGCTCAAAATAACTGAAAAAACAGAAAAACAAATTCGGTTAACATTCAGATGCAAAAAAACGTTTGTCGCTATCTAGTCTGGTTATATCATAACATATCCATTATTATCCCCGGGTCACTTTAAAAACTTATTCCCTATTCGTTTATCAGGCAAATAAGTTTTTAAAGTGACCCGGGGATAATAATGGGTATACCCCTTAAATTGAACAACCTTCAAAAAACGACCGTATCAACCCGTCTCAGAACAAAGATTTGTAGACACCAAATTAATCTGAAGAGATAGGCTGTCCAGCTTTACCCATCCGATTAAAGTCTATTTTGTTTATTGCCCTTTATTAAAACCTTTTTATAAGTTTTTTGTCATATGATACCTCTAAGGGGTCAAATTTCATGTTTCAGATTTTTTTTACTGCGGGACCTCACGACTTGTGAATATACTCACCTGGGCAGATTTTCAATAGAAAGGTTTGGCAATACTGGTTTGGTCATATGACACATCTGAGGGGTTTTTTCAATATATTTTTAAGAGGTGTCAAATTACAATAAAATTTTTGCCAAACACGTTTTTTTACAAAAAAGTCCTAGGTTTCAAAATATTTATAACCAAAAGTTCTTATAACCAAAAGTTATAACCTAAGGTTAACAAAAAGTTCGTGTCAAATCCGGCACAAATATTTCTCAAATCCGTTTTTTCTACATAATATAAGTCAATTACCGGTTAACCGGGAATCCCGTGAAATAACAATACGAATCATTTACGCATGATTTTGACTGTGACGGGGTTTCACTTTGCAGGACCGCTCTAGTAACATCCACTGTGGTACCGATTTCAGGAAAACGGGGGGCAAAAATTGGGCCGGGTCTTGAACCACTGGTCACTACCGGTATACCGGGAAAAACCGGTTAAATCTTAAATTGTCGGTTTCTAGGTCCCTGGTTATGATATGAGTATGATTTTTTTCTCATTCGGCTTCAAATTTTCTGAGCAATATTTTTTGGGGTCAAATTTTGTAATATGACCCCAAAAGATCAAATTTGAAATATGACCCGCATGGGGTCATATTACATTGCATACGGAAGGAAATTTTATCACGATTCAGAATATATAAAAATTATTTTTTTATTATGTAATATGACCCCGTTATGACCAAAACAAGAATTTTAACTTTCAAACCTTAAGACCTCGAGATATCGTTATCTATAACGACTTAATAGCTGATTTTACCGCCATTCGCTCTGAAATTTTTCAGAGAATTATTCTTGGGGTCAAATTTTGTAATATGACCCCAAAAGATCAAATTTGAAATATGACCCGCATGGGGTCATATTACATTGCATACGGAAGGAAATTTTATCACGATTCAGAATATATAAAAATTATTTTTTTATTATGTAATATGACCCCGTTATGACCAAAACAAGAATTTTAACTTTCAAACCTTAAGACCTCGAGATATCGTTATCTATAACGACTTAATAGCTGATTTTACCGCCATTCGCTCTGAAATTTTTCAGAGAATTATTCTTGGGGTCAAATTTTGTAATATGACCCCAAAAGATCAAATTTGAAATATGACCCGCATGGGGTCATATTACATNCCATGACACCATTTATTGGCAGAAAGAGAATTAAATTCCGCTTATTTAAAAAATGGACATACCGGAAATCCGCCATTACCGGTCAACCGGTATCAAATTCTGAAAAACAATTCAGGCGTTACACGCGGAATTAAATTCTCTGTCTGCCAATAAATGGTGTCATGGGGTTTCCAAATACGAGAAAGCCGGAAACACCAGATAGCTCCTAAAAAAACCACCTTAGGTTTTCGATTGCACTGATAAAAGAAACACAAGTGTCTTTCGAAAATTGATTGTCGATTATTTTTTTGAAAAAAATCAGTTTTTCATGAAAAAAAATAATCAAAAATCATGAAAAATTATTTAAATTAAATAAAATTACTGAAAAATTAACATTTTTTCAAAATTACCGGCACTGATTCAAAATTTTGACCATTTTTTTGGTTTAATGCCTAGCTCTTATACTTTCCGTTAGCTTTTTGAAAATTCTTTTTTATTTCGAAATTTATTAAAAAAAACTTCTAATTTTGGATGTTTTTGTGCTGATATGAAAAAAAATTGATTGAAAACACTAAAATAGGAAATAAGATATCAAAAAATCAGCATTATATGGAATTTTAACTTTAACCTACCTTAATTAATCCGAAATTCTGCGCATTTTTAAGAATTTTCATATGAGTAGCGTTAAAGAGCAATATCATTAAAATCACCAAATTAATTTCATATGGACACAAATCAATAAATTCACCCTAAACATCAGCCCTCGCCAGAACCGACAATGGCATTTTATAACCATGATTATGAAGATAATGCAAATTCTGTAAATCAGTCTCTACCAAAGCGAAAATCGCATCCTTTAGATCCTACGCTTGATAGGATGTCTATGAGACCTAAACCAGTGAAAACGAGAGAAATTGATGAAGAACTTAAAAATCAAATTATTTTGCAGAATGAACGCCAGATTGAAATTCAAAATCAAATTAAGACTCAGGAAGGTGCTAGATATCACCATAATTTAAATTGGAAATTTAATTGTGAAAATTTTGTTAGGGTCAGATAATATGACTCATATTATNNNNTTATTTTAGAAAATAACCCAAAATAAGTCATTTTTACATAATTTGACTCCAAATGATTCATCTTGTAAAATGATCCTTAACGACTCATTCTTTTCAATTTGACTCCAGATAGGCCATATGATATTATCCAGATGACATATGATTATCCCATATCGATTACGGAACCTCCTGAAACATTTTAGCTAGATTTTAAGCCACAATTTTTATATAATTCGGCTTTTGAAAACGACTCATGCGCTTAAGTTCTTAGATAGCTCAAACTGAGCAAAAATATTAAGTTAATAATAATCGGACCAGTTTTTGATTTTTTTGCGATTACTGAAATTGTTTAATTGTCAGTTTTTGTTACACAAATTGGAAACAATGGTCGGATTCGGATGGTTGTGCTCAGTTTGAGTTATCTAAAAACTCGATCAATCAGTCTTTTCAAAAGCCGAATTATATAAAAATTTTAGCTAAAATGTCCAGGAGGTTCCGTAATCGATATATTTAAATTCGATACCAAATGACCTCAAGGTCGTTTGTTTTTAGATACCACGAAACGGAGTCTCTAGTCAAGCGAAATAGGCACATTCAATCTTTCTGAAATTTAAGGATGTGGGGCACGATAATTGAGATTTCTCAGAAAACTTTTTTGATTACCCCATTTTGTAGAGAATTTTCCACTGAGTTTTTTAAAGCCTAGGATTTTTTCT
>SCLH01001780.1:27340-47982 GCA_004367855.1 Oikopleura vanhoeffeni
GAAATTAATATACAACAAGAATAAAAAAATCTTATAATATTACTTCTCGCCGCAACAAAGTTGTAAACAAATTTTACTATTATATTAGTATATTAATATATCCCGGGATTTCGAACGCTTTTTGTCACATTCAATAACAAACCTCATGGTGCACCGCGGTGCTCTTAAAAGCTTGATCGTTCTACTTTCATTTTTTGATGAGAGTTGCCTATATCTGGCTTTGAGGACCCTCAAACCGGTGAGATAGTTCGAAACTCGTACATACGATATTTTTGAAATTTTGGGTCATACGATAAATTTTCAAGGTCCCACTTTGGAGCTGCATTTTCGATTTCCGTTTTTACCATTAATTTTTGATCGATTTTTCGAGAAACATACAGTATGTAACATTTTTGCTCTTATTTTTCCAATTTGGATAACTTGCTATCCGCAAATGAGAATGATCAATTTTAGCAAATACCTACGTCTTTTCCAGATTGAACCAATGAAAACGGTGGAATTCAGATTTCTCCAAATCCGAAAAAGAGGAGAAAAAATGTTACATACTTTATAATTTCTGGTGAATAACCGGTAAAAAACGGTCGAAAAATTATTTTATTTCTGAAAAAAGGTATGATTATTTTTGACGGTTTACTGCCAACAAATTTTAAGTGAACGCGCTCTAACTCCTAATTTGATTAATTTTCTAATTGGGAAACTTTGCACGTTTACTTATTTATGTTTAATTGATAATAATTACTGTGAGCATTAGTGATTTGAGTCAATAAGTTTTGATTTACTAATCCTGCTAAACAAGCAAATTTTGAATTACTTGAACTTCCTGATGCCTAGTAGCAGATTTAGAGCTGGCTTTGGAATGTAAAAAAGTGAAAATGTCTCAAAATCCCTATTTGAACATTTTGTTTATCCAAAAATTTTGAATCAGAATAAAATCAGAAACTAAAAAATTGAAAAATCCTATAACTAATATATTTTAAAAATAACGAGGTCAATTTTGTTAACTGAAATTTTACATTTTTTGCGTTAAGGGGGTATGCGACTTTGATTTGACATATTCTCTGTGAATTATATTGAAAACTATGAGCTCATGAGAAAAATCGAAAATACTCATTTGTAGATCTATCCTTGATCTTGCGACTCAGTACATCAAAAATTGTTTTTGATGATTAGACTGATAGTTACGCGTAATTACGGTATCGTTACAAGGAGACCTATTCGTAACTTCAAAATCTATCTCCTCCGAGACGTTATATCCAAATTTTCACAGAACACGTAACGATGGCATGCCGAAATTAAAGCACAAGCTTTCTTTGATCCGATGTCTGACCAATTCTAGAACGGCAAATAATCGACGTTTTTTGCATTCTCAGACTTTAAAAGCTATCTCCTCCGAAAATGAATTTTCAAAATGGCTCAAATTTTTACTGCGTATTCTTTAAAGCATTTATAAGATTAAAGCGCAAGCTCATCTGAATTTGTTGATTATAATCCGACATATGATTTTTTTGGTCAATTTCCGAGAAATCTTCGAAAAAAAATGTCACGTGATGAGACTGAAAATGCCACTTAAATCAAGCTGACAATTTACTGATGAAAAAATGTTCTTATGGCATTTCGAAATTTTCAACCTAAACCCGTCAAATAAACTTGAAAAGGCGAAAAAAAGATCGAAAATTTTGATTTTTTTCAATTGGCTTGTTTTGCATTTGTATAATACAATAACGGCAAAAAATCAGAGTCGCATACCCCCCTTAAGATTGTTTAACATTTTCACTTTTTATATCCCTGCCCAAATATATTTAATAATAGATCTCAATTTGAATATGTTTTCATACGAAAATTATATTTCCTGATTTTGGACCAATCAAAAGCCAAATTTTTTAGAATACAATGAAAATAAGCCAATCAGATATGATATTTATGGTTTAAAATTGTCCGAAAGCAAAAATACAAAAAAAAAATTTGGACTCGTGGATCGTCATCGATATAAGTACTCGGTGATCGTCATATGGTGTATTAATGATTTTGTTCGATTTTAAACTATAAATCTAATTTCCGATTTGTTTATTTTGAATTGTATACTAGAAATCTGGTTCCTGATTGATCAAAAATCAAGAATTTTTCATAAAAAAATAGAGTATTGTAGTACAATACTTATTATGAGGAGTGTTCCAGAGGGCGGCGTAGGTTTAAGTTATTTAATACAAAAAATGAAGTTTCTCGGACCGCGCGGAACACTCTCCACGATTAGTAATGTATAATGAAATCTAAAAGATCCTCGATAGACTATTTACGATCGGCCCAGGAAGTGAATAACGCTTATTAAAAATCAAATCAAATGAAGATGTTCAGATGAAGGATTTTCAGATGATTGCTTTTCAGCTTTTAATTCATCAAAAAATACTAATGTCCGGAAAGCTTTTCAATTGAAGAATGTTTCTTCAGTTCTTGTTTGTCAATTAAAATCTTGATTATTAATTAATTAAACTTGATTAATTAATAATTATCAAAAAAACTGGAAAATGTTAATTTTAATGTCACCTGTTATTAAAGTCCATTCATTGATGAACGCTCCCATGGCGGGTCCTCTTATGGCCCTACGAGTGATTGGGCTCGGCAGGATACAAATATCCGTCTTAATCAGCACGTAAATACTTTATTTTTAACAGATAAAAACAGCCACTTTTATTTGAAAATTATTTGTATGGTATTATTAATCAAATTTTTATGAAATAAGACACCGGTTGATATCAAATTTCTGTTATTTTGGAATTTAACTGACCCAAATAACTAAAAATTTTGTACATGTTGTTTTTCTGGTATAGTAACGTATGTTTGGTAGGAAGCTACCTTATTTATAAGGATGCAAAATTTTGAAAAATCTGAGGTTATTTAGAAGTTTTTTAAAAAAAGTGTTTTTTATTTTTATAAAAATAGGATTTTTTTTATTTGAAAATATAAATTAACTCATTTTTGAAAAAAATGTTTTCTTTTTGAAATGATCTGTATACTTTCAAATGATGCCTCCTATCGACCCCGTCTATAAATAGGCTCCTTTTGCCAAAATACCTTTTAAAAAGTACAGGCTCTCTGAATCGGGTTTTAAGTTTTATCTCCACAAAATCAATACAGCACAAAATTTCACGAAATATAACCGGCCTTTCAATACTGTGTATTTACCTACATTACGTGGAAATGGTTATTGCATAATCAACTATCAACCTACATGGTGTCTTATTACACATTTTAATTTGATTCATAAATATCACCACATCAGTTGATCCATTATATTTGTATTAAATATAACGCAAATCAACTGATGTATATCCATTATGATGCCCGAGTCACTTAAAAATATTTTTTGCTTTCAACAAGAATAGGGAAAAAGATTTTTAAGTGACTCGGGCATCATAATTGATATAATTAATTAATCCACTAAATCATTCAAAATAGAATAGACTGTTGCATGTAAAATTCACAATATATAAATATTTGTCTCAAAATATCTTTCTAGCCTGGTAGACCTCCTTATGGTCAACCACCTGCACTTATCCCTGATCAGCGAAGAGCTCATTTCCAGCAGGGGCCGCCGACAAGAATGCCAAATAACCAGCGCAGGTATTTTACTATAAAAATGTAGAATATAAATTTTATGTTTTATTGTTAGACATAAAAATAGTCGACCAACTTCAGTTATAATAGAAGTATAAGGTAAGATTTCATCATTGTGTGAAATCGGTCGGTAGTAATTTTTCTTGCACTTTTTCAAAAAAAAATTCTTACGGTAGAACTCAAAAATTGAAAAATTATTTAATCAGTAAAATAAATAGAAATTTCATGCCGCTTTAAAAAAAGAAAATTTTCAAATCACAAAAAAAATTGTGTAAGAAAAAGAAACCACCACCGTGAAATCGGTGTCATATTACATAATTATTTCAAATATTATATAATTGGTGTATTCAGTGCTCCACGTGGAAGAGTAAGTCATTTCCAAATAAATATTCAAATTCATATCAAAATAATTTCAAAAATACTTTGACGGGTTTTCACTTTTAAGGAACGCTCAAGTACGGACATATTAAGCTTTAACCGGTTATATCCGGAATACCCTTCGAAGTGCAAAGCCGTCTGTCAAAATTGTCTTAGCGGATTAGTTTTAAAGAGTCATTTGGCGTCTTTTTAACCACAACCCGGATAAAGGCAATTTTTTCCGAATTATTCATTTTTGAATGAAAATTTTAATTTTTTCACTCTGAATAATTGTACAATTAATCTAGTCCACTCAATTAAAAAACCCTCAACGGACATATAATGGATACATGAGCGTAGAATACCAAAATTCGTCCTCGAAAAAAAGACTAGGTTTTTATTTGTTAATAAACCAGCGGGATTACTTCCTAGGATCTGATAAAAGAAAACCACATTTTCACACGTGACAAAGCATCGCTATGAAAACAAAATGCAATCGTCTAGCTTTTATATGGTAGTTGAGACCTTCTTAGATATATAAAAACTCCAAAATTGGCCCCGCATGAATTTTTCTCTATTTATATTTCATAAATTAATAAAAATTTTGAATAAAATCTATGTATACAAATCTAAATGTTACATTAGAGTGATGTTTAACAGACAAGCAAACTAGTTTTACCTGTCCGTTTAAAGTCGCTCTTCTGTTGTCTAGATGTTAATTCCTGTAAAACAACTTGCACGGGCCTCCAAATTCTACACAGAAAACCTGTATGTCAAGAGAAGATTTTCTTCGGACTCGGGCATCATAATCGATTTCGACGATAAGTATTTTCTTATTAGCGAATAAACAGTTATTCGGTGTCGAATCTGGAGGGTCGGTGAAAGTTTGATTTATGATTCTTTCTTCGAATTCCAATATTTTTATTTTTAAATAATAATTAATAATAAATAATTAATTAAATAATTTTAGGTGAATCGAGGAGGTATGATTCAAGGCCCACCGATTCCGCATCAATCAGAATTAAATGCTTATTATAGAAATCGCCCTCCACCAAGGCGTTAATAATAAATGCAAGTCACTTTCAAGACATTTTCTGTATATTTAATGTCCGAAACATTAACATTCCATTTTTCTACCCATTTCTTTATACAAAAAGCTTTGGTCTGTTTGTTAGATACCTCCAAAAATGAAGTTGATATAGCTATAAACTGCCTTATGCGCTCTTTTTAGAATTTAAGGTCATGATATTACTTCGAATTCCCTTCGGCACTGTCGAGCCAGATTTTCAATTTTCAGCATTTCACCAGTAATTATCAATTATTCCACGATTTTTCGAAAAAAAAATCAAGAAATTAAAAAATTAAATAGGACCCTACCAGGGTGTCAAATTACTTGATTTGAAACCATAAAATCCGGCTATGCAGTGGAGTCAAATTTCATACTGATTGAATGAGCCAATTCCAAGCTATCTCAAACCTATTTTGGAAATATCTAAAAAATAGACTTTCCTCCTGAGAATTAAAACTCATATTAATCATTTGATGCTTTTCTAGTAGACTAAAAATGTTTTACTTATATATTGAATTTTAATTTCTACGAGTTCAACTACAGAGATTAAAATCATCATTGTGTTAGCAACTTATTATGTGTGCGCCTCGCGCCGCAACAATTACATTAATTGTAATTCACAATTTTTTATATAATGTCAATCAAGATTATTACGTAACATTCGCTACTATCTTATGGAAACGCATTTTTTGAAAATTTTCCATATGAGGGTAGTCGGTGTATTTTCTTTCGCTCGATGAAATAAACCCTCGCAACCTGCCGAAATTTTATTAAATTCTTTCTACAAAAATAAAAATTAAAAATAATTAAAGTTTAGAATGATTTATACGCAGGATTTGTTAAAGGATAAATCAGTGTTATTTCAGGGAGCAGAAGCAAGAATTTATAAAATTAATCATGAAGGAAATCGAACAAAATAATTTGTATTTATGAATTGAATCGCATTTTTAATACTTAAGTATTAATACTAAAGTATTAAATTATACTAAGTATTAAAATAGTATGTAAATTTATTGAAAGCTCACCCCAAAAAATGTTTTTTTCAATTTTGGCTGTTTTCTGATAATCTACCAAAAAGACTAGGAATTGACCTTCAAAATTGTATAAAGCCGCTTTTGATAAATCGAGACGTAAACTTATGATTATATGTTGCGCTCTTGTAAAACTTCTTCTCAGATTTTAGTTTTGGCAATACAGTAGAATGACTTTAATGGGAAACTCAGGATAGGACAAGGCAAGCGTCAAAAATTAGTGCATTACAGGGGGGGGCGGGATAGTGAAAGTAGTCGCCAAACCCCGACATACCGTTAATCCGACTAAACGTCTGTATCTACTACGCGACTCGGAAAAGTGTCTCTGATGCTCAATTTGTACAACAAGAGTTAAAATTGCGTTAAGTATAATGTCATAGAAAGAATGTTTGATGATTAAGGGGTAATTTACAATATTCTAGACTAGAATTTTATGTATTAAATTTGATTTCACAAAAAGAATAAAAGTAAATTAACAAAAAAACAGAATCTAAAGTAAGATTCGAAAGAAAGAAAAAAGTAAGACCACTGCGTGCATTGGTCAGGTATTAAACAGTATCTAGATTTATACATGTATATGTGAGTTAGGTGGTCAGAGTAAAATTTGGTGATTTAAATATATTTCTGTACCAATTTAAGAATCAGATGGATATGTATGACTGTGAAAAACATTGTTAAACTGTTAAATACCGACACTCCATGGCAATCTGAGAACATTTGAAAAAAATAGTATTTCAGTGTCGCCGAAGAGAATCTTGGTCTGAAAATCATTGGTGAAAACGCCTATTTCTGCCTAGAAGTTTGAAAAAAAGCCCTATCTTTTTCCTCTAACATAGCCCGGCAAGCCAGGAACGAATAATTATTATTTCAAAGCGTAGTTTTGCGAGGCTTACGTAGGTTTATCTCGGTTCAACTATCCGGTAAACATACCCACCCCCTGAATAGTATCAATTTAAGTAATATAATTGAAAAAATCTCTAAATAATGCATTGTTCCTAAAAAGTGATATTAAGTCATTTTTGCAAAATTTTCATTATTTGAAGGGATAAAGATGTTTTTGCATTTGGCCAGAATATGGCTGCAATAAACCATCGTTGCGGTTTTCTACAAGTCCATTGAAGTCATTATACTATACCAGTTTTTTCATATGACACTTGAAAAGGCCAAATTTCCGTTTTTTTTCGAGTGTCATGTTGCAAAATTTTCTAAAAGCCTAAATATAACTAATTTAAATGGCTGAAATTGTATCTAATTGATAAAACTAAAAAATAAATTAATCGTGTCAAATTTCGATTTAAAATTTATTATAAATTTTCAGAAAAATCAGTTTTTACAGATTGTAATTTGGCCTGATTTTTCTTCAAAATTTAATTATTAAAAAAATTCGATAAGATAAGGATTATATCGTTAAAGAAAGATTTAGTAAAAAGTACAGAGTCAAAGAATTAGATACTCACATACGAAAGCGAAATACAAGAGCAGAAATACATGCATTGAAAAAGTGCGAAAAGAAAGGAGTTAGAGCACCTAAATATTTGGACAGTGATGTTGATAACGGAATTATTATAATGGACTTTATCGAAGGGATACAAGTAAAGGAATTTCTAGAAAAAAGTGAGTTCATAGATTTATGTTTTTTTTAGAAATAATTTAGATGTTCTTGTTCGGTTATAAAAAAAATATATTTACAGCAGGTGAACTTCAAAACCTGTCATTTTCTGTACTAGATTTGTTACCGCCAATAAAGAAGCTTTACAATTTGTTGGTATTTGGGGAAGTTTTATTTTCCATGTAATAGCCCGGAACTCATTTTGAAATGTGACGAAAAAACAATTAGATATCGGGTGTTTCAAATGATAAACCGTAAGTTGAAATAAAAAAAAAATATGAATTCGAATGATCTTTTTCGGTATTTTTTTTGATGTTTGGAATTTGTATCAAAATTTAATTTCCAAGAGATTGAGACATTAAAATCGATCAAAAAAGAATATGTATAAAATTGCTCTTTATTCGCCCTCATTAATTTATTCGCAGGTTTTTTAACTATTAGTTACTAAAGCCTTTGATTGCGCAAAACATATAAAACATTCGCGAAAGCGCCATTCAGTGGCCATTGGCAAAACCAAGAGCTTTTTTCATAAACTTTTCACCCCCGCTAACACTTAACACAGTTTTAGTGATTATAATGGTAAAATCTTAAAATTTTGGATGTCCAACACTGTAGTGAAATTGGTTTTTTTTGAAGATTTTTGACGTCAATTTTAAAATTTGATTTTTTTTTATTGGTTAATTTGAAGTTTGAACGGATGAAAAATAAACACTCATGAGTTCATAATAGCCGAAGAGAAATTTGAGTGCGTTTCTGTGCTAAACGTTTAACGAAATAAGACAAATTTTAAGACAAAGTGTTGTTAAATCGGGCAAAACCTGTAAAAACGACTTTTGCCGCTAAAAAATACGTTTTTCGAATGTTAATTTTTCGGCATTGTTAATTTTTTTGAAATTTCGGTCTAAATGAACAAATCGTTTGACCTGCCGGAGATAGTATTATTTTGGCAAGTATTAATACGGAATCGTTCATACTAATGTGGCTATTTACCGTACTGCATCGTTAAGGCCAAATTAATCTGTCAAGTTGTGCTAATGATGAGACTTCGCCGCCGCTTTTGGCTGTGGATCGCGAATATTCGCTTCTTCGATTCCGTGGAGTCAACTTTCAAAATGACGAATCAGATACAATTCTAGAAAAACTCGACCTTCTCGTTCGCCAACGCCGATTTTATTAGAAGAAATTGTTCGAATCACCCATGGCTGAAGAAAGAATATAAAAAACAATTTTTACTGTCAAGTCTGTATAAAAAGGACAACTTTTTTTTTTGTCCAGGTGAAAACGCGAACAAATAAACTGCAGAAAATTCAAATATATTGATACAAGCTACATTGATTATGGTTTTTGTAAAATTTAATATCTTGGAAAAATTACATTTATACTTTTTAGCGTGTCGTTTTGCCCATTTTATCATACTTTAGAATTTTTTTGTCGTTTTTTTCAAATATAGACACATTTTGACAGTAATTGTTCGAATCATCAAACCTTTGACAAGAACGATGAAATCGCTTCATTAGGCGGAAAACAATTTATATACTTTTATTCAGCTGGTCAAATCACCTATAAGGTAGAAGGAAGTCAAAAATCTGTATCTTTCAAAGAAAATATAATTCCAGTCAACGGTTGATGATCGAAAAAATAAAATTATGATCTTTCCCTAATTCGGCCAACATCAATTTTGACTCTGCATGAAAGACCTTGATCTGGAAGTTGCTTATTTTAAATAATTTGAGAAATATTTGTTCGATATCCTTTTATTAGATTAAATTGAAACCTAGAATGACTTTTGGAAATGACCCGAACTTTTCTTCACCGATTTCAAACAAGATTCATTCTAGAAATTTTATTTTCTGCAATTTGAATTTAAAGGGGGTAAAGGCGCTGGAATTGTGTGCGCCTTTTCAAAAAAGAAAATCTACATCCTCGTTTAAGGGTGGTTAGTTGCAAAAATAGGCGAAAAACGTTGTTTTTTATTAATTGATTTTTGGGAGTTGACTAAGAAAAAGAATAATTTTATGAAAAAAATAAGAATAATGAAAAAAGCTGTCGATTAAATGTAACAATCGATTGCAATTGTTTTGAGATCCGCCGGAAAAGCCCGATTGAAATTTTTCCATCTGAAAAATTTCAAAATCTATCTCCTCCTGAGTTTTTTGAGGTGAACTTTAATTTTTTTAAAAAATGACCTGAAATAATTAAGTTCATGGCTGTATGATCTGATACTGTGAGATTTGGTGCATGTTGGCCTATGATTACGAAAAATCATTTCTTTTTGCTTAAAATTGTATACTAATTTCAAAACCTATCTCCTCTCTCAATTTTTGAGATAACATTTTTTAAATTCACATACACTGCGAGTGCATCAAACCGCTTGGTCGTGGGAAGTATTATCTGATATTTTCGAATTATTTTGCAGTTGTGCTCGAGAGCGATTCGGAATCAATGTAAAAATTGAAAATTATCATTGTGAAAAAATTAAATTTGAATTTCATAAATGAAATCAATTTTGAATGTCAACTCAGATTTAAACAAGGAATTCAAAAATGTTAATTTCATTTCTCTAGCAATGCTGGGAAGGATCAATTCTTGAAAATGATAGAAAGCTTTTTGCTCAGTATTTCCTTGGGCTTTTGTATGAACCTACTTCGAAAAAATTGGAAGCATTTCTTCTTCGAATTTTTCCAAGTGATTTTAAAAATTCATATTTCGATGTTTGTGATGGAATGTTCGAAAACGCTCTTACAATGTTGAACCGGAAACCTGAAGTTTAATAAAAAAAACTGAATCTGGAAAAAGTTGAAAAAATTTTCTGTCAGTAATTTTGTCAGCTTTTCGATTGAGTCTACTTTCGAAATATTTTTTTTGACGTGACCTTTAAAGGGTATACCATTTTGATCGATAATTTTTTTGGTCGACTTTTAAAAAGCCTATCTTTAACTATAGAGAAATGTGGTAAAGGCTCGAAAATATTCATTATTTCCATGCAATTTCTAGAATATACTCTGAAATGTTTTAAAATTTTATTTTCGCATGACTACAAAGAATATGAAAGTGGTTTTCTGACAAAGTTTGTGATATCAACACACCCACTTTTCAATTGTTATACCATTTTTATTCGTTTATAAAGAGAAGTTTTTAAACGGCCTACGCAATTTTTATAGGCAAAAGATAGGGAAAAGTCGTACCAAAAAAAATTATCGATCAAAATGGTAAACCCCTTTAAAAAATTCATATTTCAGGGAAAGGTGGCAATCTAACAACTACCTAAAAAAAATTCTTATGAAAAATAATTATTCAATTATGTTAATTGGTCGAAAGTTCAAAGGTAGCTTCGGCCACCAAGTTTATTATTCGTTCTCAGTTAACAAAAGAAAGAACCAAATACAAAATTTCATTTAAACTTTGTTGATATGATGCTGGCCAATCGCATTCGGAGCACCAGCACAATGCCTGTTATTGCTTGAAATCAACTAAAAAACTTTTGCACAGATCGCACATTGATTGGTTCGTATCATTTTTGTCTAATAGACCAATTTTATGTCAAAAAAATGACGAAACGCAGTAAATTACGCTCTCTACCGTGATAGGGGAGTACCGCAGGCAGTGGACGGTCCTGTGGTGCTTCTCAAGAGTTTTTTAAAATGAAGTTTTGGTTAATATTAAAGAGCAGTTTCAAAATATTTCAGTAATTGCATATGCTGATGATCTTCGATTTTGGTTAGCGGAAGAACTGAAAAGTTGAAAGTCACAAATGCAAATATCCGAATGTTTTTTGAAGCAATGGACAAAGAACTCTCGAAAAAAACACATCAAAAATAGCAGTACAAAAAAACTGTTGGTTTTCAAAAGTAGGTAAATGGTCCGACAACCCCTAAAATAGAGAAAATAAACAATTAATTGTCAGGAACCTATTTTGTATTTAGGTCTTAGACTAGGAAAAAATGTCAAAAATGGCGATATTGGATATTGAAGCCCCAACTTCATCATATTCTAAAAAGAAATGAAGTCCGCCACACATAATGTATTAGCCATGAGAGACTATGGAACTGTTAAACAGCTATCAATTATACACTCATTTGCCGGTAGGTTTCTTCTCCCACGGTTCTTGATTGTCAAAGGTATTTTAAGATAAAAAGTGGTAGCTCACTTTTTCAAAATGAAATACTGTAATTTTTCTGAAAATAATTACTCATAAAACATACCGAGAATTGGCAAGGCCAATCTTCTCATTCAGAACTTCTCATGCTATCAGCCCTGATAATTGTTTTCAAAATACGCCACCTTATCTAGGGATATAATAGACTTAACTTCTGTTTTTTTTATGACCTCCAAACCAAACGCCACTTTTTACTGATCTTATTGAAATGTTTAAATCTAATCATGGTAGTGTTATTCAGCCATATTCGAGGTTTTACAGAAACTGACATGGAATTCGCTAACCAGAGTATAAAAGGCGTGATTTCGTATTATTTACAAAAATATTGGTCAGTAATAGCGTTCAATATGAAAAACTCATCTTTTCTAGAAAAAGAAATTGAATAATTACAATTTGAAAATGAAACCAGAAACTGGTAAAAAAATATCCACGCAAGTTATACAATGAATTTCTAAAACGTGCTAATAAAATTTGGCAATTTGCTTTATAAAACATTTTAATGAAATCCCACGTAGATTAGATCTATGTTTGGAAACTTTCGAATTAGAAGAATAAAAACAAATTTATTTTAAACAATAATGTCAACATCCTTATGACCCAAAATAGGAATTTTGTAAAAAAATGCATCCAAGATGAAATTTGATGAATATAAGAATTTATTATCAGAAAAAAAAAGAATTCTTCACAGCTCGCAACCAATCAAATGAAACATCTCAATTTTCGGGTCAAAGACCTGTAATTGAAATGTTTATTCTAAAACCTTATAAATGTAATCACCATCAGTTTAAATGGTACTATAAAAAATATGGGACCCTTCCCGATATTAAAAAAACTAATTGAATAATCATGGATATATATATAAAATTACTATAAGGAAGCACAGATTAGTTTCATGATAGAATAACGCATTAATTTTATGATCAATCATAGTATAATTTAATTTTGTCCTATCAAAATGGATATAAAAATCTGCGAAAATTTTATTAAACTTGGCCACTGACTGCAAAAATGGTCATAATAATTGCGTTATAGGGTTAATTGCCAATACTTTCAGAATAAATTTAACCATAAACTAAAAAAATGATTTTCCATATAACCTGAGAAAATAAAATGTGAAATATATCAGGAGTAATTGTAATAAAAAAGTTGGGTCCTGTACCCCCACCATAATCCGTTGTATCTGTTTCGAAGATTCACAAAAAAAATATAAAAAAAAAACTTCAACAATGAATAAAAATTATTTACTGCTAACTAAAGAATGTATTTTAGAAAAACCGTAAGTTACAAGTCATCACAAGTTTAAATTAGGTAGTTCAAATGTGCTGTCTAAATGTGCGATCCTGATCAGCAAAAATTTTGAGGCCCGAAAATTTCAGATCCGCAAATTCTGCTCGGATGCCCCTTTCCTTGGATTCAATTACGTTCCAGTGCAAAACCGGGAACAAACATATATGATGAAACAACCAACTAATTCAATTGTATTCATTTTAATGTAACACAAATTCTTTAACTTTTTAGTCAGCTGGTTCTCACGTGAAATTAACGCCCGCTTTCGATAAGGGAAAATTAACTTTTGTAGTTACTACCTGTGGTGCCGCTTAAGGATGTGGGGGACGATAATTTGGGCTCTTTTTTACAACATTTTCAAACAAAGTTTTCTGAGAAACCTGGCTTCAGAAATAATTAAATTTTTCTTCAATAACGTAGTACAAATCTTAAGGAAGTTGCCAAGTATTATTCAGAGCATCTGAACCTCAACCTACGCTCAGAAAATGGTTTTTAGGTAGGCGTCTCTAAAGTACTGAAAAAGCCTACTCCCTCATATTCATTTCTCATCATTTTACTTGTTTATTGCAATTTAACTTCCAAATATAAAATGCGCGATCTCTGAGCGGTAAGAAAATTTTAAAAAAAAATTTGGCCTCTACGTGGTTAAAAACACCTATTTGGTTAGACTTTTCAACGCTGTTTTGACCAATAGAGGCAAATTTTTTAAAAATTTTCTACCGCTCGGAGATGCGCATTTATATTTGGAGAGTTAAATTGCCATAAACAAGTGAAAATGATAAGAAATGAATGGGGAGTAGGCTTTTTCAGTACTTTTAGAAGACGCCTACTAAAACCATTGCTTCTGAGCGTAGGTTGAAGGTATCCGCGATGCTTTTGAATAGTACTTGCAACTTCCTTAAGAGTTGTACTTCGTATTTGGAAGAAAGAATTAATTATTTCTGAAGCAGGTTTCTCAGAAACTTTGCTTGAAAAATGTGGAAAAAAGACGACAAATTATCGTCCCCCACATCCTTAAAGCTTTCTAATAAGTTCTGTTAGGAGTTTTTTTCAGCAATTAATCAAACATTTTAAATTTTCTTTAAAATAAAATGACGTATGATTATTTTTCTCCATAGTAACACAAGGGTATAAAACAATTTTCTTTACCTACCATTTGAACACTATTTTTAATGTTCCAACACAGTCTTATGAAAATAAAGCATTTTAATTATCGGAAAAAAAACAAAAAAAAAATGAAAAACGAAATTTGGTCAACCAAGAGAGCTGACCATCTCGAAAGTTCTGGGGCATACTGGTTAATTTCGGGTTTCCATCGTTCATATTTTTAATTGGCCAATTTTAATGGTAATTATAAATAATGTGAGCGGTTTTGTTAATAGGCTCTTCTTTGCTATTCAAATTTCACTTTAGCCTATGACGTTAAAATGAGTCATTTAGCGGTTTAACTTGGCGCAAAAATAAACCGCGGAAAAATTTTGAATAAATGTTAGATTATGAATGATTTCAACAAATTTTGTTAACAAGATTAAATTTGTTAAATCAGTAGTAAAAATTGGAAAATTATTCCATTTGCATCAGCGGTTAATTTTGTATGTAGTTAGCAATTTATAATAACCGAGCGAGTCAAGTTTTGTCTTATGTTGTCTTTATCAGCTTAAATTGATACGGGCTCGCGACTTTGTGCAATTGATTAATTGAAATCCCACTCGAAAACCATCATAATTCTGTATATGTTTTCAACTAAACGGTTGTCAATTCGTGGTCTTCATATATTAAATATGTATACTATGTAGTAATATAACTTTAAGCGGCGGTGAACCGTTTCTTGCCCGTTTAAATTCCTTGGCGAATTAACTTTCTACAGGGCTGTTCATTAAAAAGTCGTTGGCAAATTCGGTAAACTTACCCTGTAAAAATTCAAGATAGTTACTGTCACAGGTTGTCAAAGCCGGACGTTTATGAATTTTCAAAACGTCCGCTTAGACGCAACGAATTTTTCAAATCTGAAAAATGCGTAGGTTTTCGCCAAGAAACGCAAAAGGTTTGTTGTTTTGCATTTTTGAATTGAGGCTCATGAACATTATTGCTTTACGGACAGGCTCTAAAGTCATAATAAGTTCAGTTACTTTCATTTCTAGAACAATATCAAAAATATTGTTCACGCATTTCTTTCAAATATATAAAAAAACGAAAAAAAATTTTTTTTTTGTCTTTTAGACCCATCGTGTATTCGATGATCCTAGTGGGCCTCTATATAAGGCGTTATACTTTGAGCCAAGTGTCCTCACTCTCGATTGTCGATTTAATTCAGATTCTGCGATTTCATTGGTCCTTTTCTCAAGTTATGACGCTGTTAAGTAGCTTTTTTTTTAGGGCCACCCTTGTCCAGCCTAATAACTTCGAAGGCCATAAGAGAATATCAACAAATAGTTTTTTGTATTATGTACACAAGTGAATTTGTGATGGAAAACTTTTAGTTTTTTCCAAGTCAACCGGTTCACCGGTAATTTGATTTTTCACCGAAAGTTTGGGTTGTCTCAATGGCCATTTTTTTCGCCTATTTATCGAATGTTTTTCTTCTTGGTAATAATACGGTCTCTATGTGGCAACAAATCAACAGAAGAGTGAAAATAACAAAATTTCGTACGGCATATTTTATTTTTTCGAAATTCCATGTTTTGTTGCCTCAGAACGGGTATTTAGCTAATGTTCAGCGAACTGGGTTGACATGGAAAAACAAAAGTTTTCCATGTCAGCAATTCTTGGTGTACATAATACACGTTTGTTGTATTCTTGGCCTTCGAGTTATTTTGCTGACAAGGTGGGTTCCTTAAAAAACTAGGCTCCCTAGGTCATTTGATATACATGAATTTATGAAAATGCATTTTGAATGTATTGGTGTCATAGAAATATTCCATAATTTTATTTCAAAATTTGATTGTTTTATAAAAAGTTTTTTTGCCATCACATATTTTTTGGTTTAAATCATTTATGAACGACCGAATTCTGTGTTGGACATTTATTGTATTTTTCTGACAAAAAAAATAATTGCGACCATAAACTGCGGTGAAATTTCCGATCGCAACCAATTGATCGTTTCCGTCCGCTTTGTCTGACAGCCTGCTAATCGAAACCAAAATACTAAATTTACTTGTAATCCTCTTCGTAGGATTTGGGATTCCTTATTACGTGTCCATGTTTCATTGTACTTTCCATAAGATTCTAGAAAACCTTTTTGTAAATCATCTCGGTATTGGTGAGCAACTTCCCATAGCCTGAAAGGTAAGAATTTGGTGGTAGCAGTAGAGAGTTTTTACTAATATGTATGATTCAACTTTTTTGCGTAAACGTCCTATGAAAAGTTTTAGTTAAATTATATGAATTTCGTTTCTTGTTAAAAAACCTCCATTTTGTTCGCAGTTCGCAGGAAAATAGATCAAATAAGAAAATTTCAAATTTTTATAAGCCACTAACATATTATGGTATTTGGAATATAAAAATAATCTGTGAAAAAATTGGCTAGTTTTGGCTTTAAGATGGTCTATCCCATTTTTGCTAAATTTTTGTTATTCTGACGCAAAAAAGGATCGAAAATCGATCTCGTTTCCAAGCCTTTGTCGATTAAGAACTAAATTTCGTAGGTTTTGGCCAGTTTTTCGTAAATTAAGTCATTATAGACACACGAGACAGTAATTACAAATTTTTTGAATCAAGTATAAAAGGCAAGTTCAAATAATAAATTCAAAATTAAGAAGGTGAAGAATTGAATATTTTTCATGAAATTCCATTTCATAACAATAGCCGTTAAAATATGCAGATTAGTCATCAAAATTGTCAAGTTTAATGATAAATTATTTTCTTAAATTTTAAACGCTTTTCGAGCACGTGTAGATCGGACCGCTCGAATTTTCATCCGTATTAAGAAATGGTAGCCAAGCCAAAGTCAATTATTGAATATTCTACTATAGGGTAAAAAGTACAATTTAAAAATGTCTGTGATGTTTTTTTTGGAGATATTTGATTACGATCCCCGCGGGGGCCCGAATTCAAAAAAAAATAATATTTTCATAAAGGTCGCTTTTTTTTTAGGTGGCCCCACCATGATTTCGACTGGGAGAACTAGACAAGATAGCGACAAATAGTTTTCTGCACGTGAAAACCTTGGAAAAAAATATGCGGTAGAAAAATTTTTTTGGCCTTCCTAAGGTTGATCACGTGAACCGGTAAATCAGTCATCGAAATGCTCAAAATTGACCGAAAAAACGTTTTTTTGCGAAGTTACCGGTGAACCCGGTAATCATCGGAGAAAAAGAAAAAAAATCCTCATTTTCCAAATTCACACGGTTAAGATTAAGGTGGCAAAAAACCGTTGTCGCTATCTAGTCTAGTTCCTCCAGAACAGATCCCCTTAGGTGGGGCGACGCTAAAAAAAAGCGACCTAAAGGACAAAAAATTTTGTTTTTCAAAAGAATTATTTCAGACTTTTGTATGGAAATGAATAAAATTTGTTTTGAACTTTTTTTTATTTGAATAATGTTCGAATGCATAGTAAAGAAATTGAGAAAACCATTGATTTTGCTTATTTTTCAAAACTTCACTTTTTAACCTTTGAGAAAATTTTTCGGGCAAATTCTTTAATATTCTACTATGTTTCGAAAATGATTGGAATAAATCGAAAGTAAAAATTTTCAGTGTTTTAAATAATTTCGTAATTTTGTCTAACAGCAATGTTGACAATTTTTTTGCTTCCGTTCTTATTTTTGCACAATTTATTATCCGCGCAATCAAAACGTTTAGAATTTGCAAACACGTTTGATTGGCGAAATAAATTGTGCGAAAATCAAGAAAGCGAAGCAAAAATGTAATCACCCCGTTTAAAGAATTGTCAATACCCGTACACTAGTATTATGGTTTTTTTGAAAATATAAAAATAATCTTTGGAAAATTAGCCGTTTTGCTTCAAATTACGTAGGTTTTGACAAAAATTTCTTGTGTTTATATACGATATCTTTATACAACAGGCGACAATAAAATATTCTTTAATTTTTAAGACCTTGGAAATGCGAGTTCTACCGCGAAACTGATCCAACCAATAAAATTTAGAAGTTGGTCAAAAAGAATCACCATGAAACAATACCAGCAGTTATGGACACGGCCACTAATTCAAACCCAATTCTTTGCCCAACTTCAAAATCTTGGTCGAATCTTAATTTTTCAGGTAATTATAAGTTATCCGCATTTTTCACATATTTTTTATTGTCGATCATTTTTTTGTCAAATAAATGAAGTGCTTATTTTATTACAAAGTACTTTCTGGACATGCTTTTTATGACACATTTTAAATATTTATAGGCAAGAAAAATTAAAAAAACCGATGCGGAAGAAAACATAACCAGCCGAAAGTAAATGCGAAGCATATGCTGCCCATAATGTATGTTAATTTGTAACTGGGATGCCAAAAATGACATTAAAAATGTCCGGCAAAATGACACAAGAGCCGCTAGAGAGTAAATGCAAAGCATTGCTTAGACTATTTCTTTGTTGGCTTTTTTGAGTAAATTGGTTCCAGGAAAGGCCGAAAATGACACTTCAAAATGTCCCAAAAGTGATCAACAAGAGCCCGCTAAAGAGCAAATGTGAAGGCATTTGCTGGACTATTTTTTCGTTGGCTTTTTGAGTAAATTGGGTTCCAGGGAAAGTCGAAAATGACACTACAATGTTCCAAAGTGGACCACAGGAGCCGCTAGAACGAGCAAGATGAGGACAATATGAAACCTGAATTTTTTAGTTTGTAAATTAGTATCGTTGATCGAAATTGAGTTTCAAAACTCAATCAAAAGTACATTTGTTCGAAAGGTGAAAATTCTCAACAAATAATAAATAATATGAAATTTCAATATTCTTCTATTGGAACGATGCTCAAAGAACATGAAAAATATTTCTCAGCATTTATTAGTGTTTTGGAAGAGAATTTATAATATGCTTTATTGATAAAGTACAGATAAGGAAAAAACATTTCAAACAAAATATCTTAGAAAAATTAAATTTTAAAAAATTTGAAAATACTCGTGCCCGGCAGTATACACAGGATAAAAACGTGGCAAAACTTGTTTGTCCAGGAAAAAAATAGGGTGGGGTGAGAAAGATTAGGGTTCCGCAGGAACTCTAGTCTACTTGCACCAACCCCTAGTTTTTTTTTTTGACCAAAAAGTTTTGCCATGCCCCGAGTGTACTCTATAACTTTATGTGTCCACTAATATAACCCTATCTTGAAAGTATTAGAATTAGGGTTAGGTAAACTCGTGTCGCAGTTGGTCACGTATAAACGACGCAAAGCTGTTTCTTGGGAAAAGCCTAGGGTTAGGGTTAAAAAAATAGGGTTTGGTGGTTTTCGGCGTAGGAACAAACGACCATATTTTTTTTAACATAACCATAGACTTTCCGAGAAAAGTTTGCCATGGCCACGAGTGTCAGCACTATAATAGTTTATTGTTCTATGAACCAGCAAAATTTTTTACCGCTAAAATGTTATTTTGCTTGTTATTTAAGCTTACCAAAAGTTTTCTTTTTTTTAAATGCAACGGCCACTTTCTCAGCATGATTACTAGAATATTTAATAAGAGATATAATCAACCGGTTTTTTGTATCATGTACCCAAGTAAAAAATTTTGCCATGGCCTTAGTGTACACACATTATGTTTTAACACAAATTGTACATGTAACAGCCCCCGGCAGGGCCCGCTGGGAGGCAAAATGATTTCTTAAATTATGATTAAAGAAGAGAAACCGTAATAAAAAAATTTAAATAAAATGTACCCAAGTAAAATTTTTGCCATGCCCTTATGTACACAATTATTTTTAAACACAAATTGTAACATTCTGACAGCCGGAGGCAATACTATTCACGGACCTAGATTGTATTCTAAAAAATCAGTTTCAAACATTTTTTACATCAAAAAAGGTTTTGGCATGCCCTAGTACAGCACACACAATAATACAGCCCCCGGCAGGGCCCGCCGGAGGCAATACAAATCACGGAACAAAATTGTATTGTAAAAATCAGTTTCAAAACATTTTTTACAATCAAAACGTTTTTGGCATGTCCTTATACAGCCCACACATAATACAGCCCCGGCAGGTCCTGCCGGGAGCAATGCTATAATTAATTATATTAAAGAGCGAAGCCTATAAAAAATCTAATTTTAATGATTTTAAATAGAATTATTTTAATTATGGATGCATTAGACGGTTTATCTGAGAATCAATTTTCTTGCATCACAAAGTCGTTGTTTTTTAGCACGCAAAAATGTTTTTTATGGCCTGAGTGTACATAATAGGTACACACACAGTCCCCGGCAGCGCCCGCAGGGAGGCATTACTATTGAAAAGTAATGTTGAAATAAAAATTTTAGATCGATAGAACTTTACTTGAAAAAGTCCATTTCTATAAAGTTATTCTGACCCCTTTGTGTATTCATTTGAAAAAAATAATTGTAAGAAATGCAGGAAATTTGATTC